>UCOL01005362.1:0-11843 GCA_900474335.1 Ormyrus nitidulus | reverse complement strand
CGTATTTTTTATTTTTTTTTCTTATGGACTTGCTAATTCGCCGGAGCCACCTTAACCGATTTTTTAATCAAATCAACCGTTTCTTTATAATTATTATTAATCATTGTTTGCCAGCCTCATAACGCAGTCCAAAAACGTAAAAAGCTACGATAATTTCGGCCCCCAAATTTCCGGTTTGGCATGCTCCTCAAAACGAAAACGCTAATGAATACTTGAATGCGGGGCATCGTTTTTTTTTTCTCCTCCCGGCGGCGGCGGCGCCTCGTAATTCCCAGCGCCGAAAAAGTTCTCGTTCCAAATTTTTAATTACACGGCCACGTGAACGCATGCATAATTCGCGGAGGATGACGAGGCCGGGGCGAAAATGAGCTCTCTCGAGGAAGTCATTCGGCGCACAAAGCCTCTCAAAGAAAATCGCGCGGCGAAAACTTGCTTGCTTTTTAACGCGTAAATAGGAGAGAGAGACCCGCCGCCGCTGCCGCCGGAGGCTGCTGCCGTCGCCGCCGCCGCTGCTGCATTAACCGTTGAAAAGTGTGATGTATAATCTTATTTCGGCCCGAGCTGACTATTAAAAGTTGCAAATTGCTGCGGACACGCTGCGGGGGCCGCGCGCCGCTCTTTCTTTCTTTCGCTCCTCGTTCGCGGGGGGGCCGCTCGCGGTCGTTCTTTTTGCTCGCTTTGCAGCCTATCTTACTTAGGCAGCAACTTTGCTTATTGTCCCTCGATCGCAATCGCCGGGGAGTAGCCGGGGCTTGCATGCCAGTAATGCGCGCGCGAGGCTAATTTCGCGGAGTACGTTATTTTTAGGAGCGAACGAGGCGAAGATGATGTTTATCTGCTGCGGTTAGAAAACTTGCCCGGAAGGATGTTTATTCTTTGGTTAGCTCGAATTTTCTGCGGCCGAAATTTTTTTTTTTTTTGTTTTTTTTTTTTTAATGGAGAACGCGCGGCTGCTCTTTGCTTTTTATTAAGCTTGTTTGGCAATTTCGCTTTTGACGGCGCAGAAAATTGAAGTCAAATTGGGTTTACTCGTTTAGATAAAAAACAATTGGATTTTTCAAGTATTTGGAAAATAAATAATAAGTGAAGCGATGATTTTTCTTTAATTACGTAGTAAATGAATATATATATATAAATATGTGATTAACAGCTTACGTCCATAATCTTTTGATTGGATCCAATACATCCATGTGAATTTGAATTAAAAAATTCACCTCCACTATTGACTTTCCAAAGCAGTCTTTCACACCGACAGCGATGTAGCGTCTCCCACCACGTGCGTCCCCGCGTCTGCTATTCTATAATTCGACTCAATTATCGCTGGGCGCATATATAAACGCGTCGGCGATACTAATGGCCCGGCCCTGCGGTTTAGTCTCGTTCTCTCCTCACGTCGCGATGACGATGACGGGGAAAGGGGCAGCCAGTCGAGTAAAGGTGGGGCGCGCGGGGGAGAATTTGTAGCCGATGGACAAAGGAAGAGAGGAAAACGATACGCCGCGTTAACGATGACGAGCCGGCCGCGTTAAATTACTCTAATGAGCAAAATGGCTGAGCGCGACGGCTGCCAATGTTGATCAGCTTGAGCGGCGAGGGCACGAGAAATTTTGCCTGTATGTACGAATGCGTCGAAGTGATGGGGGCCCCGCGATATGACCGTTGCGCGCCGGCGATATATTTCAAGTCCAGTGTGATTGCAATATCGTTTTCGACCTGGCGGCGTGTACTTCCGGGACGCCGTTGCAGTTCGTTAGAGTGGATGGCGCTTTTTTGCAGGTTAATTCGTTGTCGCGTTTTAGTGGACTAAAAGCAAGCGAGAGCTTTGAGCTTTGGACTCTATTTATGCTTACTTGTGTGATGATGAATGAACGAGTTTATGTATATACCGGTTTTTACGAAGATAAAATCAATGTTTTTAAGTAGTTTTAGCAAAATTAACACGCTTTGTGCGTTATTGGAGGCTGATTTTGTACGAAGATAGATGGTTTACTGAAAACATCGACTTATTATGAATCGTAACAACGATATCGTTTTAAAGAATTAACCACTATTGCCCTATATTACTCAAAACATAAAGTTATTATGAATCATAACAAAGATATCGTTTTAATTCTAAATTAGTTATTTAATTTTTTCCTTTTTTTTTTTTTTTTTGACATAAGACTTACATAAGTTGGCGCACTCGAGCGACTTCCAGACCCCCATCTAGAGATTGATAATATTGCCTAGGATTTTTATATAAGAGACAAGTTTATATTTTGGGTTATGTTTTCCATTGATTATTCATTTTTTTATTTCCTTCCATAGTAGAAAGTTAAAAATTAGTTCAATTTAAACTTGATTCGATCTGGATAGATATGTTCGAGATTATCGAGATCAACTCGCAAAAATAGATTATCTCGAATGGCGTTATTTTAATAAAAAAAAGGAGGATCTTCATTATCATTGGAAGAAATATGACGCAACATTGCATAATAATAATTAACATTCGATATAATATTTCATTATGCATTGAATCATAATAAACTGTGCAACATAAAATTAAATTAAATTAATATTTACAATAAATATTATTCAATATATTTTAATTCTCATTTAAACAGTAACTCCAATAAATACCGACGCGATAAATTTTCATAAGAAGATTTAACATCTAGACACGCACTCAAGAATAAAATTATTCAAACACAGGTAACCAAGCACCTCTCCTTTGAATTCGCGTATAAATACAGTTGCGCTTTATTTACCATCACGTGAAATATCCACCGCTCCTCTCTCTCTCTCTCTCTCTCTCTCTCACTCGCCAGTATCAGTGGCAGCTCCGACTTAAGAGTGTTTACCGTTTAATTACGTAGATGGCCGGCACTTTGATTTCGCCGAGGCGCGCGGCGGGCGTCTCTCTCCCGGTAAGAACATCATCTCGTCTGGCACGACGACAAACAAATGTAGCGATTGCCCGGACATTAACGGCGACGCGTAATTGATATATCTAATTACGGTACAAATCATACGGCGCAAACACCTCGGCGGCGTGCGTCTGCCAGCCCTGTTTACTCGGATACGGTTTCGAGTTTGCTCGTGAAAAAATAATGTGTTTGTATACTTGTCGCTCTGTGGACGCTGTAAATAAGGAATTACCCTTACCCTCCTATTTATTATTATGCTTGGCGCTGCATGATTTTGTAATTTTTTTAAGTGGCAGAGCAGCTTCGAGGTGAACTTTGACGCAGAAAGGAGGCGTGAATTAGCTAGGATGGAAGATTATTTTTTTAACTTATGCTTGACGTTATTTCGTTCATTATCGCAGAGTTACGTGTGTTTTTGAGCAGTGCAATTTTTTTTTCTAAATCTGCATCGAGGTACATATTTCTGATGAATATTAAATACACGACTGCAACAGTATATTTATTTATCAAATATTTGCATTTCCATACATTTTCATTACAGTATACATAATTCATTAAGTACGCGTGAACTGTACCAAGTATTATTTCGCATTAACATTTTTATTTAAATTATTAAATGCGTTAATTTTAAGAAAAGTGTAAGCTATCATTACTTAGCGTAAAAATATGACATGCATTATTCCGTTAGTTTAGCCATCTTTTTGAACCAGTTTTGATTGCAGGGACAAGTGGAAATCGAGTTATTAATATAACTTTTTTAAATTAAAATAATTTATTAAGATTACTGCTTGCAATCTTGCTATATTTCATATTTCTAAGACTACTCTCTTTATGATAATTGCAATGAAAAATGTCTACAATATTCATTATTTCTTCTTTCAGGAAATGAAAGTCAACTGGGCAACGTCACCTGGAAACCAACCAAAGCAGGACACAAGCAGTGAGTATTTTTCAAACTTTATTTTCTATTTTCATTTATTACGTACACTAAAAATATTTAAATAACTCCAGAATGCGGTATTCAAAAACCAATTTTTAACTAGTACTGATTTCGCAACAGATTTCCGTTTTATTATCCAATTTAAATAATCCTTATCTACTGTTACAAAGATACAAAAATACAAACTTGCTTTTTTGCAATGATTTAGTGTCTTTTTAAAAAAACCAAAATGATAAGGAATGTTAACGTACATATCTTCAAAAAAAGAAAAGAGTCGATCTTCTGCAGGCGAACTATTCTATACAGATTAATCATTATGTTGATTAACCCACTTTTAATAGTTATAATTTACTGGTGTCATCAAGTTATAACTGTTGATGCTAAAGAATGCGTCTGTGTTAGTTACGTTGACTGTGAATATAATTATACTCTAAAAGCATCTGCTACAGTCTTCCACGAACAGCAATATTATTCTGAAAATGGGTAAGCTGTAAATGTAAATTTGTAACTCAAAATTATCATAATAGGTAGCTAAAAAGGATAAAAACAAACTTTTATTAGACCTCGGCCATCTTGTGAGGACGCAACCGATGTATGCTGTAACCTTAAAGGAGACACTTCAAACGCAAACTCAAACCCTACCGAAAGTGATGACGGCTGGTCTTGCGGCCACTGCGGAAGCGGTAAAAAAAGTAACTTCGAAGAGAAGTCCGATGCGTCTGCCGGAGAATTTCCCTGGACAGTCGCTATATTGAAAAAATACGGCCATCCCGAATCCAATTACCATTGCGCGGGCACTCTGATAAATAAAAGGGTCGTTCTAACTTCCGCGCACGAAGTGTACACGTTAGTAGAGAGCTCAATTCAAAGTTTAAAATTTTATTCATGTTTATAATGTTCAACCGTGCATCGCCAGATTAAATCCAGGAGGCATAATCGTGCGTGCGGGGTCGAATAACTGGAAATCTAAAAACGAGCCTCACCAAGACCTGAAAGTGGAATCGATACGCGTACATCCGAATTTCAACGGCGAGTCTTTCGTTAATAATTACGCTCTTCTAATACTCGCTGAACCGGCGAAGCCTAATACAAATGTTAATTCAATTTGCCTGGCGGATTCGAATGACGATTATCAGCCGTCCGAATGCATAGAAGCAGGCTGGGGTGCAGATCGCGCTGGTAAATGAAACCAACAAAGCGCCTATTGGTGCATTAATTTACTGCGTTTATAATAAGTACCTTAAATTCTAGCTGCTAATCGAAACGATGGACGGCTCAAAAAGTCGAAATTGAACGCTGTAAACATCCGGACTTGTGAAACTGTTTATCGGATCGTTTATGATAAGGACAGTTACCGTTTGCATAAGAGTGTTTTGTGCGCTGGAGATGATCATTTGAAAAGTCCTTGCACGGTAAAATTTTATTTTTTCTCTTTATATAAATCATCGTTTTCGAAAGTTTGCAAAATCGAAGTTTTACTTTTACGGGTTTCTTGGTCGCAATGTTGTTCAGCATTGTTTATTATGAAAATAAAAGATGTAAATGATTTTCCTGGCCAATCGGTGAGTTAATAAAAGACACGACGTTACGAATTCAAACGTTACGACTAAAAATAATAAACAATAAAATTATAATCTAATAGTTTTTTGGGTAGCAGAACCATTTCTATCTTTTATTTTCATTATTCTGCTCTTTGCTGTCAAGTATGCTTCTTTAATACCAATTTCTGAAATACTTAATTACTTTACGCAGAATAAAAATTCGATTTTGAAAATCTTTCGATTGAATTCTACCTTTGACGTTAGGTGCAACGTCGTCTAACATTTACATCAAGTTCCAGACCGTTATTTAACCTCAATAAATATTCATTAACCGTTTCACCCATTCAGGGCAATGGAGGCAGTCCATTAATTTGTCCTCTAAAGAGAAATAAGAATCGATACGTCCAAGTGGGAATAGCATCTGTCGCCGCATGCAACGAGAACTATAAACCGGCACTCTACGCCGACGTATCAGTCGGTCGGTCATGGATAAACAGAATAATTAGCGAAAAAGGCCTGAGCCCCGATTCCTACACAACCCGAAAGGAGTGAAGTATTAGCTGCGACAGCGAGAAAAAAGGCCGCCGGTGCCTGGGGAAACAAACGAACCGGCGAAGCACACAGAGAGAGCCATTATTTATGCCAAAATTTTCATAGTCTCGGAACGTGTCTCCGCTATCGCGGTCTATTGTTTCCACTTAATGCCGCCAACTTTATTGTTTGCGTGCACATACGGGGAGCGATAAAGATGTAAATTTTTAAAGTCCTCGCACGTGCACTTTTACTTAATAGTTTCGCATTATCCATGTGCATATGCACGTATCTGATCCGTATTTTAAAGCAAACGTTGAAAAACTTTTTTTCCCCCGCAAGACAAGTTTTCGAAGTTGCGGCCAAGAGAAAGGTGTAATGAAATATCGCGAACCGGAGCTTGCTACGAAATAACGTGAAAAGTCGTTAATGCTAGCCGAGCCGAAGGTTAAGTTTTTAAATATTACCTGTTGGGGTTTTATCGACTAAAGTAGTGATTGATTTCTCGTGAAATTCGTGTGATCAACAAAAATTTCCCGCGTGTAAACCTACTTGGATGCAGCGAAATATATAACTATTGAGTATAAAGACGAGAATGTGCTGTATTTTTATATTGGTATATACGGAAACAAAAGTATTGAATTTCAAGTACGTAGTAACGTAAAATTCTTCGAAAGTGCAACACTAAACTTGGCTGATCGTGTACGAAATATGCGGAATAAAATGCCGAACTACATTTTGAAAAGTAACCGTGGCAATATTATGAAATGAATTTGTAATAAAATTTAGAGCTTTCTTCTTCTGGACTATGAATACATAATGCTTCATTGCAAGAAAAAAAAAATGAATAAAATTGTAAACTGGTACCTCACAGATTCTCCCTCCATTCTTCCGCCAACTTTATTAGACCCAGCTTTCCAAAAAAATGAACCAACTCTTAATTAAACGTTTATCAGCCTTCAACGAGCAATAATTCCCTATATTCTCCGCCTACAAAGCACATGATCCGCCTTTTAATCAAAAAGTATCAATGAGTAAATAAAACCCAAGTAGTTTTACGCCTCGCGGTTTTACCCTCCCTTGCATTTATTTGTCGGCGTAAAAAAAAGGCTCCTCGGGCCCGGGTCTTCTAAATGCTCGCTCCTTTATGCACTCATGCGCGAGAGGCTCGCGTTCTATCCATCCTATACGAGCGGCGAGCTTCCGTCCGTTGTAACGCGCCTGCGCCCCTCCTCCTCCTCCTCCCCCCGAAGACGTCGTTTTGCATTTGCGCGCAGTCTACATTCGCTTCCTTCCTTATTCTTTACGGCGGCTGGTCCCCTTTTGCATAAGTGCCCCGGAGTACGCGAGCATCTCGCCTAAGTGCGCGGCTGCTCGAAACCATTATCTCTTTCTCTCTCTCCCTCTCTCTCTCTCTCGCTCGGGGAGTATGCGAGTTCTCTTTTGCCCCGATGTTTATACCGACATTTGAGAGCGGGATATCGACACGGGCGAGCGCTTCCAGCCTTTTGGATATCTCTCTCTGTCTCTCTCTCTCTCTCTCTCTCTCTCTCTCTCGTACTTGTTTGCTCTTTCGAGCTCTTGTGGGGACGAGGATGTTTCTGTAAGCTGGATGTGCAGGTGGATAATGTTGTCGTTTCATGTAGTGTACGGGGGGATAGGATTGATGTTTGGAAATGTTTCTGATAACAGCAATGCGCGCTACTACAATCGTTTCGCTCGTTACAACCCGAATTGAAGAGTGCATCGCTTTACGTAAGTGAAAAAGTTTAGCAGGCATTTTTATGCAAGATGCATCCTTTCTCCTCCGGCGTCGCCTTCGGATAAAAAAAAAATTGGCATCGAAAATCATTAAAAAACTCTGTTTTACAACGTCGCGCGCCAAGCAGCTGCGCCCTCTCGACCTAATGAGAGGAGCAACGAGAAAGAGAGAGGGCGGGGGGGGGCGGAGAAAAAAAAGAAGCGCCGCGCGGGGAAGACGCGGCGACAATTTACACGCTCGGTAGCGGCTGTTTGTTCGGAGACCGGTGGCAGGCGGCCGCTTGAAATTCAGTGCGCGCCGCTGGCAATATTTAACTCAGTCCCGGAAAATTCCTCTTTTTATGGCCTTGTAAAGCCCGTGACGGGCACATGGGACCCTCCGATCTGCGTTCCTCGCCTCCGCGCTCTCCGCCTCCGGTTACCCTTTTGCGGGGTCGAGAGCGTACAGCCCGGGCCGACTGTATATCGCGTCTCACCTTCTTTTGCCGAAGCGCCGCTTTTTCCCGGACCGATTCGCCGTCTCGGCGCTTTTTGTGCGCCGCCCCCTTTTTTCGGGAGTCGAGTTCTGCGGATGCTGGATTTTGCAGGGATCGGTCGCTTGATCGGACGATTTGGCTGAGGTGGAAGGGAGCTAAGGAAGACTTGGTAGGCTAAGCGTTTTTTGCCTTTTGACGAGTTTTTAATGTGTGATACAAGCCAAAGTTTGTAAAATTTACAAAAATATTTGTAAACATTACCAACCTAGTTGGTAAAGCGATCACAGACTGCGAGAATGAAAATTTTTACCAACTAGGTTTGTAATTTGATTCTGGCTTGTAATTTTTAACAACTAGCTTGTAATTTTTGACAGTCTAGTTGTTTTTATCGCTTTACCAACTAGGTTGGTAATTTTTACAAATATTTTTGTAAATTTTACAAACCTTGCTTTCTCGGTATAAAGAATGAATATTTTTTTTAATTTATCTTACACGTCGATTGTCAACACAATGGATTAAATTAAATGAAATCTTCTCCAAGACAATGCCAGCGTACGTCAAAGAATATTTATAAAAATCTTTTCAAAATTTTATCTTTATCGACGTACTTGGCAAGACACGTCACGGCGAACTTTCAGAAAGTATCTGAAAACTGCATCGAACAAAACACAGGGACGACCTCCGCTGAAACGGGAGATTCTTCAAATATCAACGGACTATCAACATCGGAGCTCCCAAAGAACCTGCCCGCATAACGTATCGCCGAGCTGCGCTTCAAAACAGAAGTCAGTCCGGAATCGCATTACGGCCTTTGTAGTCGATATACGCAGAGAGAGAGAGAGAGAGAGAGAGAGAGGCAAATGCGCCCGAGTCCGAAGGGAGAATCGCGCATATCGGAGGCCGAACTCTCGACGGGCAGCTTTTTTATCATTCCATTTGCCGACTCCCCGAGGTGGTCATTGTCTGCGCGTTTTCAAAAGTTTAGACGGGCGACGTCGAATTACCCGACGGAATTTCTTTATTTCTTAGGCGACTCGAGTCTCTTTTCTGTTCGGCTCTCGCGACGGATAGTAAAGTTGCGAGCAGGATGTTATGGAGCGACGTTGAAAAAGTTTTATGGAGTTTGAACGGCTGGGAGAAGCTGAGTTGGCTTTTGTTTTCGGCGTTTTGAGTTTATTGATTGTGTTAGCTGATTCTCTTTTTTTTCGGAAGAATAAAGATATGATTTATTTTTTATTATGAAAAGAATTATGACACTATTTTAAATTTATTATCGAATAATTCCATAAAATCATGTCGGGTGATTGCTGCGTTTAAATGTTCATAGAATATTCGATTATCTATTCTTTCCACTAAATTTTCGGTACAGATGCAGCAATTTTTAATAATTTTGATATTCAGCAGCTTTACAACATTAATCGTATGATTTTTCGAACTATTCAGCCCGACGTTAAATCCACTTCTCGAAATAATTGAGCGCAAATCATCCCGCATTCATACTTTGCAACGCAATAATTCCAGCGACTAGTAATTGTACAAGCATTCAACTCGACTCAAAGCCGCACTTTCTGCAGCGCGGCGCTCAGGCAGACTCTAAATATTCCATCAGCTCCTCGTCAAATTAACGCGCGTAATCATCATTCGCAGACCCGGGAAGCATTACACGCGCGAACTACGGTCTCGATTCGAACTATTTACCCGCTGCCAGGCCTTATTAATAAACCCACCGGCTAATTTTCCGAATTACGCGTCGGCGTTATAATCTCAAAGCCAAAGCACAGGAAATCGAACGCGGCGCGGCCGCGTAAAACTCGCGAGGCGGCGGCAACGGCGGGTTCTCCGTTTTTCCTGCATTATGAATCGGCCGGGATAATCGGAGCGCCTATTTACGGGCTCGGGCACAAAGGACGCATCGCTTTGCGGCACGCACTCGGCTATTCCGTTTGGGGCACACGAAGGCTCCGCCGCCCATTAAGCTGTCCGCTCCCGGCCGCGGCGACTGGCTAAGCCGCTTCCGCTCTCGCCTTTGCTATTTATGCGCTTTCTAATGCGGTTGTTGTCGTTATTAACCCGAAGCAAAGGCTCGGGACACCCTTTTGTTTTTGCCGCCCGGGACGGACCGCGGCGTGCGCATTCCTATTTTATGGCGACTTTTTGAATTTTGGCCAAGACGTTTAATGGTTCGAATGACGTATTCATCTAGTGTATAGTTTTTAATGTCAGTGACTTTGTGCTTTAGACGAGAAAAGTTTTGTCGGAGCAATTGCAAATTGCAAATACCCCATTTATGACGATAAGTTGTATCTTATCTTGTAATGATTCATAGATTGCGATCAATATCCCATAGTTTTTTCCTGACTAATCGAAAGAATATTTTCACCGTCCAGACATTTAATTTCTAAAAATAATGGACACCCAACGGCGGCCCGCAATATTTTCAATCATCATTCCGTAACAGTTTTTCCCCGTCACTTTACGAAGTTAAATTACCTAATTTCATTTAATACTTCGCCTGCCCTCCTCCTTCGTTCGCTCGGGCCCCAGGAGAGGCGCGTGCGACCGCACAATCCATAACTCCTGTCATTTCGATGGAACCGTTAATTGATTCTAAGAGGGTCATTGTTTCTTCCCCATCCCAGTCTCCCGCTCGCGCAGTTTTATATCGCGCACGCCTCTCGTTCACTGCCAGTTCCTTCAATCCGTCGCTGTCCCGCCGGCACGAGGGAAGCACCCATCGATTCATTAAGACTTAAACTCACGCCTGAGGCTAGTTAGAAAGTTATTTTCTTCGCGAGAGCCGCGGCAAATTGCGATTTTAAGACGGAAAAAGCTTTTCTTCGATCGATTCGAAGCTTCGACGAATCTCGCGAAAAAAAAACCCGAGGGAGCCACGGAGCATTTAGTGCCCCTTCCTTCATCCTCCGTGCATAGGCACGCGAATGATCGAGGACTGGGCGAGTGCGAGCTCGCTCTCTTGCCCGGGCCAATCAAGCGCGCAATCACGGCGAACTGGGGTAATTTCGGCTGTCCGCTCGTCCATTAAAGTCCTTATGGTACATCCGTAGGAGGAGCGAAACGTACATACTCGAGACCTATAAAGGTTCGAAGGTTCCCGCCGCTTGTCGAAGACATAACGATGATGTCCGCCGAGTGGCACATGTGCGAGTTCGTAAAAGGCACTTGAACCGACATGACGGATGCGACAATGCCGAGCACTGAAAATTTTGCTGCACCGAGGTAGAACATTGTATTATTCGGAGCTGGGCGGCGGTGGGAAAAATTCGAAGATGTTAATTCTCGGTGTATAAAAATACAGTGTTGACTGTTCGAAATAAAGTTAAAAAAAAAAAAAAAAAACCTTCGAATGCTTTCTCGGCGTCTACTTTCAAGAATTGCTTATCCCCGGCACTTTCAATTAAATCCCTAGTCGGTCTACACCTCAGATTGCGCGCTCGAGCGCTTGCCGCGAAAAAAGAGCCGAACAGTTAACGATCACAGCGAATCGAATTACCGCGGGGGCGCGCAACCTTTTTTCCCCGCGGTAACGGTTTCCCCCTTTTTCCTTGCCCGGCTCTCCTCGGCCGAGTGATTACCGTGTACCGGGCGCCTTAACTGCTTGCGCGCCGCCGCGCGGTATAAATTGACGCGCGATATTGCGTGAAGCCTGCGAAGGACACCTGTGCTACTT
>UCOL01005361.1:0-11849 GCA_900474335.1 Ormyrus nitidulus | reverse complement strand
GATCGGCAGCGGTTTCACCCTAAGCGCCGGAGCCCGGGATTTCCGTGGAGCGAGCTCGAGCGACGAGCGCTACGTGGAAAAAGTCGTTCGGCAATTTTCACTAGAAAAATATATTAAAATCGACTTTTTATGTTCTTCGATTATATTTTTATTCTGCGCGTGCAGCAAACCGATAATTGATCAGATTCCGCTGTAATAAAATATAAAAATCCTACTTTGGGAATCGATTGAAAAAGTTTAAAAAGATAAACACCAATTTTATTTCAAATGAAAGAGCATAAAAACAGCACTGTAAATCGCTTTGATTTCACAAAAATCTCATTGCACCAGAACAAATATTAATATTTGAAAAATTTTAAATCTTTTTTAAAGCATCAATTTACTTGAACCGCCTCTCCTCAAACATTGTAGAAAAAAAATTATAGCGGTTGAAGTACTGCAAATGGAATTGCCGGTAAACCAACAGAGGCTTCCAGAATGAATCATTCGAATGATACTTTGTTAGCTAAAATAAATATCCCGCGGACTAACATCATAACCGTTTGAGTCGAATTGCGGCCGTAATAGAACGTCATTCGTCCACCGCAGCATTGAAAAAATTCGCTGTAAAGATTACATTTCTCTCTCTCTCTCTCTCTCTCTCTCTCTCTCTCAATCTTCTCGCTCTGTTCTTTATGGTCTCCTGCCTCCCCGGATACTTTGTTTCAGCGCAAAATTGAAAGCCCCTCGGCGGGGCGAAAGAAGGAGGGAGGGAGAGAGAGAGAGAGAGAGAAACTACGCGCGATAGTTACTCATATATTATCTGCGCCATTTTCGCGATGTGCAAAATTGAAAAAGCAATTTGTTTTTTCGAGGGGCTGCGCTAAAATTGTGAAATTCGAACGAAAGTGCTCCGCTTCTTGGGATACGTGGCGTCTGGCAGGTGTTCTTCGCATGCAAGCGCGCCGATTTCTCGGCTGGATGTTGCGAAAGATTTTCGCGGTGGAATCTTAACTGCGCGTAAAGCCTATATTGCTTCTTATTTGCTCGACTAAGAAACCAAAAGAGGACATGTTGATCTTTCAAAAATAGAGGAAAGGTGCACTACGACTGGTTTCTTAATTGATTGGGCGAATGGAGCTTTGAGTATGTTGCGTAAAAATGCGAGAATTTGAATATAATTTTTTTTTGTCAATCATGAAGTTAAATTAAAGTTACAATTGATTTGTCAATTTGAAAGTTTGTAACAATTTTCCTTAGTCTTTGAAAAAACGTTGTTTTCTGCACATAGTCTATTTTTGTTAACTTTTATAGAAATTCTAATTTTCAAACTTTTAAAAGGATCTAACACATGTAAAATAACCTACTTTCACATTTGCTTGATTTGTTCCATTATTAAACTTTAAATTTATCTCTAAATTATTTTCCGAAACATTAAAACTTCTTTAAAAAAAGTAAGTTGTATACAGTGAACAAAATACTTCCACAAATGGCTTTGCCTACACAATATAGTTTCTTGTTGATAATAATTTTTACGCCAATGTATACATAGAGTAGTCATATTGTTCAAAAGCTACAACAAAGATTCTAAAAAGTATTCTCGTAATACATGAAGGAAATCGCGCATTGAATTATGCGAGTCCTATTTTTATTTCAAGCATTTCAGGTAGAGAACAAAACTTCTTATTGGATGTACGAAATTATTCTGTACCATTTGAAAACAATAGCTTACAACAGATATCTTGGTTATATGAAAATTAGATATCTAATATTTATTTCGCTAAATAAAGCCGACTGTATTATGCGTAAAAAGTTTATTTTCTGAATATTTGAATGTACAGTAAAGTTGACTTAATAAAAAGTTACCGATATTGATTTTACAACTTATTTTCCTAACTCGTAAATAATACTGTCCAAAAAGAAATTTATTTATTGTGCCATTTACTTATGCACATTTAATAATACTTCAAATGGCTCTGAATTAGATAATCGAGCCCTTCAGTCGGGGTAATGGAAAGCAAATCAGGACAAGAAGTCCGATATACGCAAAAAAGTAATTCCGCGTCGCGTAAAAGAAAGCCGAGGACGACAATAATGTCCCAAAGGGTATAAAAAAATGAAGCGTACTTAATTGAACTATATATATATTGAGAAGATTCAGCAGGTAGACGAAGGAGAAAAAGAAGCAGGAGGAGGAGAAGGAGGAAGAGGGAAAGGAGAGAGAGAGAGAGAGAGAGAGAGAGAGACGTTTATACATGCGAGCCTTATGAGACGGCTGGATCTATGATGCTAATGCTTATTCAATGCCGGGAAATGAATAATGGGCTGCTAGTGAAATACACCGGGACATAAATATTGTATCTGGAGCGCTATATATTACCTGTATCGAATACATTATCCGCGTGTTTCTGTTCTCTCTGCCCGTTCTGTTCTCTCTCCGCTTTTGCTTGCTCTCCCTCGTCTCTCCTCTCTCTTTCTCTTCTATCTGATTGAGATCGTTGCCATGGGAATGGGCAACTCTCTCTCCCTCCCTCTCTCCCTTCCTACTTTTCTTCTCTGCGTGTGCTCTCCAGCACCGACGCGGCGTTTCTCCTGTCCTCTGATACACACGCTGTGTACGCGTTGTACATTCTGTATAGCTCTTTGAGTGCTCCCTCTGCCTACTCGTTTTACGAGCCTAAACGTCATGAAAATTCAAACGGCCAAAGTGGAACTGATCTTTCCAATTGTCAATTTCTAAGGATCTTGGATTTCAGCTAAGAGAATTGTCATCTAAACATAGAGGAACTAAATTAATGAGCTTCAGTTTAATCTACACTAAATTTGAAATTAGCTTTATATGAGAAGTTTAAATGGATACTACAATCTTCTACAATTTCCTGATTTTTGTGAATAATGGGAAACTATTTTACAATGCAGACGTTAACTAAGAAAAATAAAAGAAAAGGAAAATAAGCTGAAATTAATAAACGCGTAAAATTAAAGGAACCATAAACTTCGTGCCCGCATAGATAGTAAAGATTTATGTCGACGGATAAGAAAAAGATGAATCATTTCGTAATCTTAAATTCTACTATCAGCTACTACCGCTATATATAGATATATATACTCATAAACTGTTGTGCGACTTGCGGGAGCACAACGAGCACCAAGCGTTTCAACAGGGTGATCTTATGCGGGAGACAGAGGATTTACCCTTGGTATATAAACACCTAAAAGATGCCGTTCTGCTCGGAGATAAGATCTGAATAGATCACCCCTCTTGTATTTATATACAAGTCGAGAAATAGACTTAGACTAATTGTAAGTATTAAGTCACGATCGGTAAGCTCTTATATTGCTGCATTTCGTAAACCTTCACTCACATTATTCGCTTTCAAGCGGAGCACCGGATTGCGGTATTATATAGACTTTTTTCAATTTAGATTGCATCTTTTAAGTATAAGAACCTCATAGTACAACTAGTGCCGTCATCCTTTGATGGGTAAAGTGTGGGTGGGTGCTTGAGATTGGTTTTGGTATTATTATGCAGTTGCCTTGAAGTATCACGGAGAAGCTGAACATCATCAGCGTTTCATAAATATGTAGTGACTAAGTGCTAAATATGTATTTTTAAATTAAAAGTGCCTAGAAATATCTTATCTTTTATCAAACATGAATATTCTAGAGAGAGTTTTCGTACTGAAGATTTAAGATTTTGCAAAAAGTTTAATGTTTAAGGTAGGAAAATTTAAATAATTCCGACGAGTTGAAAATAATTTGAAAGCTGTTTGTAATATCTATAGCATACAGATTTGCATACTTTTTTATAAAGATTGTAATAAAAGTTTTTAAGTTACTTCAAAGTTGGAATTACAGAGTTTTTTTTTCTTTTGTATTATAAATTATTGCGATTAATAACTATTATAAGTAAAAATAGAAAGAAAAAAGGTTCTGCTATTTTTGCTAGATCTAATTTAATAAGAGAAGGAGAAGCAATTTCTTTTTTAAAATAAATAAGAAACGTTTAAATATTCACACTATTAAAAATCTGGAACAAACAATCAATACGATCTAAAGCGCAAATATTAGAACAACGTATGAAAGCAAAATGTAGTTACTAAAATTTATGAACGTGAGTGTTGGGCTGGCTTTATAATTCATTGTTTAATACAAATATAGAGCAAGATAAGTAATAATAGTCCTACAATTACAGCTGCAACATGAAATAGAAACTTTTATAAAATTGATAGCTGACTAGTTAATACGATCTTCGTAGCGAGAAAAACGTTTCACATTAGATAAGAAAATTACATTTCAAACCTTCTATATTTGCAATAAACATATTGCAACCGATAAATTTATAATTTATGTAGATCGATAGATAAAAGTTCAAGAATCTTGTAATATTAAAAAACGAAAGATTAAGTTATTCGCTTCGTTGAAGCGTATAATTTATGCATTGATGTATTAATAAAATCCATAATTGTATTTTAAATGTTGGAAAATTTCACATTTAAACTGAATTTTTTCATTTTATGATTTATTATTCAGTTTCAAGTATACTTCTTTATCAAAGTTAGAGATTTTGATTTTGATGAAGTAGGTGAAGGAAACTTTCTGAATGTAGATTTTTTAATAAAAAATGTTTGTATAATGCAAAAAGATTAGTAAGAGAGAAATGGAAGAAAATCGAATCCGATCGAAAACTATGTAACAACGTCATTTGTCTTTTCAGCAAACACATCGAACTTGGACAATTTTGAAAAGCACCTCTTTACCTTTCGCAATGTGCAGTCAGTATCCTCTTCCTCCTCTCTTCCTCTTCCTTCTCTGTCTTTCTTTGCAAGAGCGAAACGTAATCATTTGCAATCTCGCGTTGAACCGCTTTGGAACTTCTACGAAGGAATTTATTAAACTTTGACTAAGTCGCTTTACAAAGTTTCCTCGTGAGATGGAACCGGAGGAAGGGGGGTAGAAGAAGGACGAAAAAGGGGAGAAGGAGAGGGGGAGGAGAGGGAGAGGATGGAGAAGAGAAGTTACTTTCTCAAGGAAATAAAAGTTAATGGAGTTCTCTTTCTCTTCCTATTCGTTTTATTTTTCTCTTCTCTGCTTTTTTTCTATCTTTCTCAGTTCCTCTTTTTATGTCCTTTATTCTCTTTTGCTGTCTCGATTGCAAAGTACAACTTTTCAAGAAAGTTATTATGTCTTAATTTAGCATTGGCCAGTTTCTTCTTTTGCGACTTTTATTTTGAAGTAACGAAAGAGGAAGAAAAAAAGCGGATAAATTACCGGTGTGACGGAGTCAGAATGTCCAGTGGATATGTCAATTTATTTTTTCAGTAAATTTCTCATTTAACTTAAATTCAAATAGGATTTTTCTTTTCAGCATTCTCATCGACTTTCTGTCAGCAAAAAAGATTTAAAAGTATATTCAACCTAATAAAGTATAAAAATGATTGTCATAGCTTTTAGAAAGTATTGTAGGTGCTTTCCGATTATGGGTCTTAATATCACTGCAGGAATTTATTCTTTGTCTAGAAAAAGAAGACATGTGACTTTCTAACAGGGTCTAGTAACGACACAAGCTTTGAAAAATTTAATAAACGTGCTTTAAAACGAGAAGATTTCATGAGTAATTTACAATTTAATATAAAATTGGAATGAATAAAGTTTAGTTATTTTAATTTTGGAATTTGTTAATTAGATTTTTTTTAATAATGGCTTAAAGAATAATTTCCTGCAATTGTACCATCAGTCAGATAATCAATGATCTGAAAGCCGGATAATCTCCTTGTAAGTATTATATTATATAATCTTCACATCTGCATTAATAAACTTAAAATTATTGTTATATATATACGTATAAATGTTCATTCCGGAGAATCTTCTTTTTTATTAAAACGGTTGGGATTTATGTTGGGTTATGTACTTAAATGAATTTCTGAAAAGATTTTATTATTTCTAGTAAAATTTGAAGTTCCAGTTATTTTTAAAAAATGCAATTTATAATTTTCTGTTTTTATTTTTATTTAATGAATGCAGATTCAGTAACTAAAAATATGATAATTATTTTTTAATTGCATTAAGTAGTATAACTTACAAAAAATTTTTAGCATCACTGAACAATTTTTTGTATAAAGAAACCGATATAAAGTTTTATAAATGCACGTTGAAGAGAGATTGTACTTTTGCGAGTACCTTTTATTGCTCGTAAGTTTTATATCTCTTTGTTACTGGAAGTATAAAGTTACAAAAATTATTTGAAAACTAAAAGTATGTATCCAATCATGAATTTTTCCTGACATTTTCTTGATATTCGATTAACACCTAATATTGTTTAAAAGCACATAATTCTACTTTGAAACAGAGTTTTAAATAATTTTTCTTTCTTTTAACTCTAATTTTTGGCAAATAAATCAACGAACCTCGTTGAAGAAGCAAAAACCAGAGCGGAAAGCAGCGCGGAGAAGCGGTGAGAAAAATACTTGATGGAACGCATCTATGTAACGGCCGCGTAAATGATGCAGGAGTAATTGAATTAAAATCGCGGCGTTCTCGTAGTTTTACCAAATTAATTATACAATTACTTTGTCGTCGGTATAAGCGCGCGATAGAGGAGCCCCAGGAAGAAAATAAAAGCATGCTTTTATGTAGAAAATGTCGCGCCGATGGCACGCATCCGCGTAATAGGCATAAATATTGTGCACAGGGTTGATCGAATAAACCGAGCATCGTGGTCATCTTGCAACTTTGCCAATGCAATTACGCAATTTCTATGTCGTCGGTGGGCAAATTAGGTGTTTCTTTTCCGTATAAGCAAAAACAACTACGAGCAGAAGCGTTTTCTGCTTGTCGAACGCGTCGTCAGCGCTTCACCGAGAAATTTAGAGAGCGACGCAAAGGAAGAAAATGAACGCATCTGCGTAACAGGCATAAGTGCTGTACATAAGGGTGATTGAATGGACCGAGAATCACGGCCTTCTCGTAGTTTTACCAATGCAATTACACAATTACTTTGTCGTAGGTAAACGCGCTTTCTCGCGCCCATGTGCTGTTAGCTCTAATTATACAATCGATGCTGCACCGAGTACTAGGCTTAAATGCCTGCTCTCGCTTGAGTTTACCATCACGCCACATCCAACCAATTTACCGGGGGGAGAGCGTGCCGGCCTTTGTTTTTGCTCTATTTTCTCAAACGTGCAGCAGCATTTTTTTTTTATTTTTTTTATTTTGCTGAAGGTTACTTTGTGACTGATTTCTTTTGTAAAGTGTAGGGGAATGGGAAGTCCCCATCTTTTACCGAAAGTAAAATAAACCTGTTTTTTTTTAAGCGCAATTATTATAAAAAGATATTTTTTTCTTTTAAGAAAGCATGTATTATAAATAGATTTTGGACCTGTTTTTCATACATTTTAATCTCTACGAAAACTATTATACTATATGCAGAGTGTTCAAAAAAGATCGAGACCGTTCAATAAATCGGCCGAATAATCGAGCTCCAAGAGTGGTCCCCTGAAGCTTGAAGAATCTTACTTCAGTTTTCTGAGAGGCAATACTACAGGGCAATAATCTAAATAAGGAAACTAGCGCCTCTGGCAGCCGCTTGCGAAGAGCAGCCTCGGTAATTACGAAAAAATCGAAGACTATATATATAGAATTCGATTGAACTTTTTAGTCACGTAATCCAAATGAGACTTCCACGAAAGCGTGGAGTCACAGAAAGGGACGCGAACGCCATTTACGAACTCAATGCAGGGCTGCTGCCTATCTTTCTCATAAAAGTTCGCAACGAACTTGCAGCAACCAAAAAGTAAGGCTTTAGTTTTGCCTGCATTAAGCTGCAGAGAGGCGTCCCTCGTCCATCCCGACACTGCGCCTGCCTCATCCAGGTTGATAAAAATTCTTTCGGTTATTTTTATTGTTAATTCTCGCGTCTATTTATTGTTGTTAATTAATAAAGAAAGGGTTTAATTGCGGCTAGATAGAATTTTGTGTTTCATTTATTCGTTTGCAAAATTTCTTCTTGAACCCCATGCACCTAGAATTCTTTAGCAAAGAAAATTTTGCACAGGTGCCCATACGCAATCTCGGTATACGTTTGCAGGTCGTCTGCATAAAGAATATGCTGCATCCTCTCAGAAAAAAATACGCCGCGTATGTCATTGATGTATAGACAGAAGAGAAGGGGACCCAGTCTCACTCGAGTGAAAAGATCTAAACCCCGTTTGGAAAAGAAGCATCTAAGGATGCTTCTTTTAGTAAGAAATTCATAAAACCTTGGCGAGAAAGCATAAGAGTGCTATTGGACGTAAATCCGACGGCAAAGGTGGAGTTTTGTATTTTTTAACGGGAATATCACATAGGCTCTTCTTCAAAGTACCCACAAGTTGGCGGAAGACAATGAGTTGGATAATTTAACTAAGCCTGACTAATCACCTGAAGAGACTTCACTATACAACAACACTCAACGGTATGCCGCAGACTCCCCGCGAGACGAGAAATGCGAGCTTGCTAGGATAACATCGCTAACGTTATACTGGGGGAGAGAGGGAGGGAGAGAGAGAGAGAGAGAGCGGGAGAGACGAGAAGATCGACGCATATCGATTGGGAATCGAGAGACAAGAGACAGAGTCCCCAGGAAGGGAGAACGAGCTAATTAATGCCATTAGCATAAACGCTTATCCACTTAGTCGTAATCGATGGATTGGCCGAAAATTAATTGTTCCAACGTAAAGTGGAGGTAGAAAAGCCGATTGCAAACTGCGCTTGTTAGTCGCGGACTCGCTTCCGGTTTTTTACGGATTCTTATCAGGTTTTAACGCGAAACCGCCTGCTCTGTCTTGCCCTGGCCTTTTTTCTGCCCCGGCAGAAGACCGTCGCATAAATCGGCGAGACAGATTTATTGCGCGACGGTCTTTCTTTAATTAGGAATATACCGTTGTGTGGTGGAAAGTCACTTTAGATTTTCCGTTCTCCGATTGGAAATATGTGCCAATGAAACCTGATATTTATGCTGCTTTCGTTTCCAGAAAATAATATATACAGCTTTAACAAGCACCATAGCGATATTTCTGATGAAGCATTTTTTACGCATAGTTTCGAGAGCAATTTAAATAGTTCAGGTAGGAAAGTGGAATGTTTTTGGTCTATGATACCAAAATAAGTAATGTACTTTATTTTTGCTCCTTTGAATTCCCGCAAACTTTTAGCAGATTAAAATTTCTTACGGCATAACAGTAGTTCGGTATTGTTTACTGTTAAACAATATTGATAGTTCGAAAATGCTTAATAATTTAAATATTCGTAATAGTATTCGCCGCTATAATCAATAAGCTTGAACCGTTGTTTCATTTACATTTCAAAGTTATAAAGAAAGACTTATTTATTACGGAAGTTAAGATACAATTAAAAAGATTCAATGGTTGCCTATTGCGTCAAGAACAACCTTTAATATCATTAACGTGACGCAAATCCTATTAGTGACTACTAAATACTTGAACTTTTAACTGGTTCAAACGTTTTCTCATGCACATAATTATGACCCTCGGATGTAATTTATGTAGGCACCGACTTGCGCAAATGCGGAAGTTGTTAAACAAAAAAAGATATCCTTCTTTGACGTAGGAATTCACAATCGCGTATCATTGAAAACAATAAATCAAACGTTCTTTACCCAGTGTACGCGAAAGGTGACGTGAACACAAAGGCCTTAATCTTGAAAAATGGAACCTTAGAAGGCGGGAAAATTCGACCAAGGGAAAGGCAGGAATGATCCACATTCGCTCGAAACAAATAACACTGAACAATTAAAAGCGATCTCGTTTGGCCGTTTCGCGCATAGATTTACGTATATATCGGGCAAGTTTTAAGCAGCCATCACTAGGCGTGAAAGGTCGTCCTTGAGACTCGACTCAGTCGAGCGAGTGATTATGTCAAGAGTAATTCTGCGTTTAATAGAATTTTCATGCGGATTAACGACTCGTTCCCCTGTCTCTTTAACGAACGCTGCGCTTTAATTGACGCAGGACTTTGTAAATTCGCGGCGACGTTTATTGCACTTTATTCGAAGCACGCCGCCGGAGGATAATTTACGTTCGACACGGGCATTTTCAATAAATTCATTTGCTTCTTTCTCCGCGAGTAGCAGTAGACACTGCGACGTTCATGCCGGGCACGTCTCGCGCTCGATCATCCCCTTCCCTGCGCGAATGTGGAGTTTTTTTTCTTTTTTTTTTGAATAAATTCGAGAAAGGATCTAACGCCGTTATAAACGCGACCTATTTTGCAAAGGTTATTATTTGCGAAATTGCGAGCGTCACTTGATTTAGGTCTCCGCGACTCGCTCCTTTCAAGTCAATAATGTTTATTTACGACTCCGACTCGGAAGCGGATATTGTAAACGCGCAGTTCGGACGATAAAAAGACGGCGCGCCGAAAGTTTTAGACTTTTGCGAGTAAAAACGAATGAACGTTTGAGAAATTGAACTCTTTGTCTGGAAGCGGAATGAGGGCATAAAATCGCTTTTATGCAAAGTCTTAATCTGTTTTTATGTCGTATTAACGTTATCGTAAATTTGTTAATTATGAATACGTAAGTAAAACAACGGAAAGAATTGTGCAAACCATGAACTTTTGATTTATTGTTCAGTTTACAACCGCAGTTTTATGTAGTATACATTTTTTTTTCAACCACTTGTGCGCTAGGCCCATTTTCTTTAACCACATAAAGAATTCGAAACGTCAAGACAAAGTAGCGAAATTTTATACTTGAGTTAATACGTTCAAACCTTTTGAAGCAATTTACTAATCAAACCCTGTATCTCCTTCTTTACTAATGGCTAGATAAAATCAATTGTTTTTAAATTTTAATTTAAATTATTTTTCAATATTTACGTAATTTTAGTCTTTTTAATAATCTTTATCGAAATTCCATTTAAATTTAATACACATTGTGTTTTTCTTTATCATTTAACTCGAATAAGAGCCTACTTAGCCCTTTCAGTCATCTGTCCTCTACAGAGAACAGATCATTAAATTTACTTATATAACGCATATTTCGAAGTTTAAATGCTTAATTAAGCTTCAGTTTTACTCAAGTAATTATATGCAAATCAATGTTAGACTTTCTGAATTTTAACAAAGATTAAAATCAAATAATTATAAACCAATTACTGTACTATTTTAGATCTTTCTACTTATAAGCAATTCTTTTCCTATCCTAATGATTTTGTATTAAAGTTGTATTATTTAAACTAGTATTAAAAGTTTAACTAAAATAAAATTTGTACTAAAATATTTAATGTAATACATTCTATCATTATATTTAATATCAATACTTTATTCTAAATAATAAAGAATCGCGACTGAAAGGGTTAACACCTCTTACAATAAAATCGGGATCCACGATGTTCCCTGCGCGCTGCGCCGCATTGGTAAAAAAACAAACCCCGAGGGGAGAAGAAAAAGAGGATGGCTTTTGTACAGGGAACCGTCGATAATTAACTTCCTCGTTTAAACGACGCTACTGAGCAGAAGAAATACACTAATTAAAGACAATTACACAAACGTAATGACGACTTTCCATTCGCATAATTACGCCTCTTTGAACTAACACCGCACCGCTACATCGCCGCAGCTTGAGGTAGCTAAACTAAAACAAAATAATAACTACTTACCAGGAAAAATTTGTTATAATCTAGGCTCGAACTGGCATCGCAAACAGATAAGGTTATGTCTATTGATTGCAGCTGCAATTACATCAGTATCCTCTATCCTCTCTTAAAAAAGTGATGACGGAAATTTGAAGCATGGATAAAACGATTGTGATTGGCTGATTCTCGTGGAAAATGAGACCAGATTGGCTAAAATTTAACGTTACTGTTGCATTA
>UCOL01005360.1:0-11862 GCA_900474335.1 Ormyrus nitidulus | reverse complement strand
GGGGGGGGGGAGGGGGGGGGGGAAATCGATCGATCGCCGCTGACGGCGAAAGAAAGTGGTTACGATCGGAGATGTCGATCGATCGGCGGTATAATCGAGGGATTTATTGGCTCTTGCGCTGCTTTATTGCGAGAAAAGTTGCGAGTCGGACTTTATTAAAGCAATGAAACGATTTTTCCGGCCGCGACGCTGTGAGAATATTTCGTAAAGGGTGCTTTGGGGAATATCTTTAAGCGTTTATAGCCTGTTTATTGACTATTACTTACACCGTTTTACTTTAGAGCGCGTATAATTTTATTACATAAGTTTCGACTTTATCCGCGGTCGTAAAATCACCATACAGTATAGATAAAGGTATTTACGAATATTTAAAATGCCTTTAACACACACGAAAATACTTCCGCCGGGAAAAAGTTTTCCTCGACTTCTCTCGTTCCATTCGAAAACGTCGAATTATCTCTCCCGAGCGGAGAGCCCGTCCCCCCAATTAAGCACTCCGTCTCGCAAAAATTTAATTCGCATCCCTTCTTCTTTACACTGGCAGAACGGCGCAAATCACGGCATCGCCCTCGATCGAAAGCGTCGGAAGGAGCCGCTGTATATAGACGGCGCTCGTCGTCGTTTTTGGGGTGGCTCGGCACTCGAACGCCTGATTATCGGTATTGTCGCGCGGCGTCTCAAGCACATTCATTTCCAGCCCCCGACGATGCGGGCGGACGTCCGTCAGTCGTCGTCGTCGTCGTCGGCGTCGTCGTCTTGCCTTCGGCTTCCTTGGGCACATCAGCACGCGTGCTTGCATCGATTTTCGGCTATTCAAAGCTTCTTCTGACCTCTTATCGCCCGATGCATTGTGCCGAGCGCCGAGTCGAGGGCTTGAATTATTGACGCTTTTCGTGGTGAAACGACGAGTGGGAAGGGATGCAATATATTTTTACTCGGTTTACGTCGTGTTCTTGATTAAAAAAAATACTGTATTCTTCTAATCTCGCTGCAAAAGCGGCGTATGTCGTCATTCTCGGCATGTAGCTCCCGCGGTTCAAAGTAAGCATCCCCGGCATGCAGCGTCGCCCGTCTTCTTCTTCCTCTTCTTCTCCGTAGAATGCCAAAGGTCCGCCCGGAACTTAATAAGTAAATTACTGCGTGCAGCCAAGAATGCAAAGTCCCGGAAGAAGACGACGACGACGACGACGACGACGACGCCCTCTATCGCAAGGGAGACGCGTGCCGCGTTTGTATATCCTTCCTTTTGCACTCGTCCGCGTATACCGCTTTAATGGTAATGGCGTGACTGGGCACGGATTTACCGGAATCGCAATAATCGCGAGATACGAGGCAGTTATCGCGGCGGGCAACAATTCGTCGGGCCCTATTCTTTGCCTCTTTCCCCCCCTCGGACTTTCGGAGGAGGACGGAGCGCGATAGGGAAAGAGAGGAGGTTGTTTATGCGCCGATTATTGGCCTGTTAATTTTTTAATTAGCCGCGGCTTCGGCGCCGGAGGATGTAAATTATAACTTGGGAAAGCTAACTGTTTTTGCGCCGCGAAAATTATTGTTGGAGATAAGCCGGGGCCTTTTAATAAGGTGGACAGACCGAGGTGAGTTAGAGAGTTTGAATTATCAATGGTTTATGTACATATAATTATAAGATTGTGTTTAGCGATGAACTGTAATATACAGAAAAGGAGTGTATTTGCTTTTAACGTTGAGAATGTGCCTTTTGCAGATTTTGCTGCTTTATCTCATCGAATGTTCTCATCAACTGGAAACAGAATTTCCAGGATAATTTTATCCGAAAGTAAAAGTTTAATTACTTTCACAATCAAACTTTATTATCGTTTCATTATTTTACGTAGACATTTTAATTTTTCCCTTGGATTGAAAGTGTTTTAGAGAAAGGAAAATAGATGCAGTATACAGTTATTTTTGAATAGGTAAAATTAATCAACTATCTTTATTAACAAACGTGTTAATTGAATTTTCTAACAAAGGAACATAAAAGTAATAGCAGCGAATTACATACACAAAATATCGTTTTCAGAGGTAAATACTGTAATAAATTTTGTCCAAACCCTTCAGACACTGTCAAAATTACTAAAAAATTAACGCAAAGTACCGACTGCAAGTTAAAGCACCTCCCATAAAGACGCAAATATATAACATCTAAAATGCATTTCCACCCGAAATCTACAGAAAACTCAGCCCATCTCATTATCCCTCGCATACCCGGCGCTCGTCGCAGTCTCTTCCAGGCCAAACTTGCCCCAAAACCTCGAGAGCAGCTCGCTCTAAAACTATGCGAAATCGCGGCGTCGCCGGCAAGTTCGCCGAGACACGTAGCTCGACCGCAGCCTCGCGCGCCGCTTGCGTCTTGTGTCGCTCGCGATCCTTGGGCGAATTCGCGGAGGCATATTTTAGCCCCGGATCTCTGGGCTTCTCGTGTAACCGGTGACAGATGTGTCGGTGCACGATCGATATTTATTCAAAGCCGCGAGAAAATTGGCCGACACGGGGGGAGAGAGGCCGCGCCGAACTTGACGTCTCTCCGTTGAAAGCTGATACCGGATCGGATTTCTGGGCCGGTCTCGATTCTTTTTTTTTTTATATTATTTCGATTTAATGACGGACATAAGAGAGTCTCGGTCCATTCGGCGATACTTCTCCTCGATGAATTGTCTGAGCGACGTTTAAGTATGGGAGCTGGGCGCGATGTTTTTGTAAGACGAGAGTTCGAGCAATATGAGGTGAATATATTAGTGGCTGCGGCTATTGAACTAGATTTTTGTGGGATAGCTTTTCGGGGCTGATGACATCGGAATTAGGTTTGCGTAAGGTGGGTCGTTACACTGAATAAACTTAATCTGATTTCAAATAGCCGTCCAGTACCATGTAATAAATAACAACTAAGCAAAAATTCTCGTAATACGTGTACACACTTTTTACGCGGTTTAACAATCTTTCAGCTACCACGGGTGTTTATACATTTAAAACGCCGGCGCCTCTCTCGCCGTACTCTCCTCTTCCTGGCTCAGCCGGCCGTCGCGTCTAATAGCAAAGAAGGGAGTAGCTCTCTCGCTCGTGTGTGCGCGCACACAAGAGCTGCCCCGGCCCGAAGATGATCGCTGCGTTTTAACGGTACTCGAATGCCGATTCTTCTCTCGCATCTCGAATGCTAATAACAGGCTCTCTCTGTCTCTCTCGCGCGGCGCGACGTTACGGGCCCTCTCTTTTCAGCCCGCGAGATATCGCGCGCGGAAAGCGTTTAATTGCGCTGATTTATCGCCCGGCGACGGGAAAAAGCGCCGGGCGGCGGGGCTTTCGGATGTGTTTGTCAATTAGCGCCCGGTGATGTATCGGTTGTCTGCCGAGATGAGTGGGGGAGGGGGGCTTCCTTTGGATACATCCGCAATTATCGCGAGTCGCGAACTCCTCGTTATTTATTTGATCGATTTAATAATAGGAGGCGCTGAATTACGTCCGAGTGTGCGCGCGTGAATGCCTGGCATTGGAAGTACCGTAAAATGGGGTGAATCGGGGACAAAATCATTTCGCGACGCGGCCGTTTTCTCAGGCCGCAGCGCCGCTTAGTTTATGACTATAAGGTGGGTATTGCCGAGGCGTAAAGTCGCGCTCGGGGCTTTAACTGCGAAATTGCTTTATGGCACATTGTTAGCGCGTTTCGAGGCTCGAAAAATTATTATTACGTTAATTGCGACGAGTATCGGCCGATGCTTTACGACTCGATTTTTATACATGCCCGAGTAATTAAACGACTGCTTTTGCTTTTTACACATTTCTCCCCGCTCTCGCTGTGTTATTCAATAAAATTAGTTCGGATAATACGGTCAGTGAATCTGCCGTCGACTATGCCGGCAATTTTAAGAATGCGAGGGGAAAACTCGATCGCAACCGACGAGCGACGCACATCAAGGAGAGCGCAGCCTCGATGGGGGGGGGGGGGGGGATTCGCTCATGATTTATTTCAATTAAATGAAGAATTCAAACGGACTTGTTACGAGGCTATAAAACTGGAATTCTTTTAATCTACACGGTTTTCGCTGCGCGAACGAAGCTCTCTCTCGCGCGCGTTGATTCATTGTTAAACATTTCGTGCCCACAAGGCTTCGAGCAGTTCGTAAATTAACAGTTTCTCAAGCGAGACTTATTATTGCATTTAGTGCCTCATTTTGCAAGATTAATCGCCGGCCGTTCATCCGCAATTGCCTCTCAGCTTTTCCTCCGATATCAGTGCACACACGCACACATACATATATTATTTTTTCGGCACTCATATAGTATACTTACGACGTGAATGGCCTCGGCGTCCCTCCTAAGGTCCCCGCTCCTCTGTCCCGCGGTGACCGCCGCGCTGAGGTGATTGTAGTGGTGCTGGTGGAGGGTGTTGAGGGTCTGGGTGTAGGGGTCGCCGACGAGGTAGTCGAGGTGCTGGGGCTGCCCGAGGCCCGGGTGCTGCGGGCTCGTCGGGGCGTGGTGGTGCGAGGGGAACGGCGGCGGGAAGTACGGCGGCTGAAAGTCCGAGGCCGTCGGCAGCGAGGCGCCGCCGTGGTGCGGCATGCCGCCGCCGTTGCCGTTGCCCCGGTGGCCGTGGTGGTGCGCCCCCGAGTACGGGGAGCTGTTGCCGCCGCCCAGCGACGAGATGCCGCCGTGGCCCGTCAGACGGTCCTGGGAGAACAGAGAGAGAGAGGTTAGCGACATTTTTATCGATGATAATACAAGGTGGGAGCGAAGCGACGTTGAGTCGGTTTGACAGTTACTCGGGATTAAGCGTGTAGTTCGAGTATACCTAAACAAGCGGGTATATCAGATGTCTTGAAAGTCAAATTTCGCATTCTGATGGATTTATCTCTTGGTTATTTGAATAAATAACTCATCGGAGATCCTAATTAAGAGGCCACAAAAACTGCTGACCTTAATTTTCGGGTTTTATTGTTGGGAACGGTAAAATTTGCAAGCAAAAGATTATTAAATTTTATCGTCGTATTTACAATCCTCTTATTTGTACTTAACGAAATAAAGTGTCTTAACGTTCGATAATTATATCAATGAGTACCCGCAAATAACGATTCAATTAACGACCGGTTTTAAAATACTTCTTTTACGCTAATCACCTAGAAACAAACTCCCGTGCATGTTTTGCAGCCCGTCGGTCGGGAGATTTTCAGCGAAGAAAAGCGATTTTCCTCGAACAATCCGCGCCGCCTCCCATCTCGAGACTCGCTCCTTCGCCGAAAAAAAAAAGAATCATCCCGCCTCGCTCTTTCTCCTCCCGGGCCGCCGCAAGCGCAGCTTTAATGAACTGATTCCCATGCTCGTAAAGATGCTCCCGCGGGCCGGGAAAAAGAGGCTCTCCTCTCGGCGAACAAACGCACGGCATTTCCATAAATAACGCGTTTGCGCATCGCGAGATCCCGTTCGTTCGCGGCTTATGAGCCGGACCGCGGGCAGCTCTCGCGATCGCATAAATTTTTGAGCGCTGATGCAGAGCGGTGGGCGTCGAATACAAAGGATCGCGCGGGGACAGCGATCGCGAATAAAAATGGAGGTCTTACGGCGACGCGAGGACTGCGGATTAGTATGCTCGCGGAGGATCTTTGATAAAACTTCGGGGAATCGGCTGCGGATTTCTCGGTTTCAGGAGTGGCCACTCGTCGATTATGATTTATTGATAGAAGCTTCGGTTTTATTTTTCTGTCATAAATCAAGAAATAAGTAAATTCCCCGGAGGTCGATTAAATTCGAGAAGCAAAGATTATGTCCTTTTTTTTCTTTCGAAAAATCAATTACCCCTTAATCTTTCAATATACTTGAATAAAACATCCGATGTTTATTAAAAGACGCGTTACATTATATCCAGACCGCAATTTCGAATCATATCGAGCGATTAAACTTTCCAAGAAACTACTATAAAAGTTCGGCCGAAACTTTCTCAATTATACGTATCAATTACGGCCGTGCCGCAAGTAAAAATTAGCGCGGCAGAAGTGAACTTCCTCGTCTCGAGCCCTGCAGCCAACGATCAATTAACTATTCAAACAAATCTTTTAATAACATGCGCGCGGCGATCGGCCGATAAATCACGTGCGCGCGGATCATCAATACGCATATCGCTTACAAGCAGCCAGGCGGTCGACTTTAATAACGCGATTCACACGCAGGTCCCGAAAAAGGCCGATCGCGATAGCAGCGGTTCAGGCGGCGGTGAAAGAAATCCCTCTCTGCCGCGCGCGGAGAGGGAAAAAGCTGCTCGGGATTTATGGAAGAAAAAAAAAAAAAAAAAAAACAGGACGAGGTAACGAGGAAGACACGTCCCCGCAATAATGTAGCCGCGCTGCTGCCCGGGAGAGAGAGAAGGAGAGAGGAAAGACTATAAACTATGCAAATCCGGGGAGTAGCAACCTGTCGCAACACAAATAGCTCACGGGCAGAAAATGTAGGTGTGTCGCCGGCGACGAGCCACTGCCACCGCTGCATAACTGCGCATCCGCGCGCGAGGAGCAAGAAAGAGAGGGAGGCCGGAGGAGAGACGAGAACTAATACTGAGAGAGAGAGGTTAAAAGGATGCATTGATTTTTTGTCGAATTTTGGAAATAATTGGTACGATTTTTTTTTTTTTTTTTAGAAAATTCGTAATTTTTCAATCCAATTGCAACCTCAAATCTCAATTGCAAATTTTTTGTCGTACTTAATTATTATATCAATTTAACGGACACAGAAGAAAAGAACCGGACAGTTCAGCTGTGAATTTATTAATATTTTTCACGAAAAAACTAACGGGGTTTAAATAAATAATTAACAGAAACCTCTATTCAAAAAGTAAAATAAAAAAAATTGCACAGATTTAAAACAGATTTCGAGCCGACTCGAATTTCCTTCCTCTCTCCCTCTACCTCTCTTTAAATGACCACCCGTACATTCCACTCGGCATAAAAAATACACGCCATTCGAGATCGTCGTCCAAAACGCCTCCGAAATTTAACACTTTTTCGCTACCGAAATTCATTTTACTGTTGTCCATTCCTCGAAATCTCTCCTCCGAATACTCGAAACGGTACTCACGCCGAGGCTCACACAGGCACTCGCACATCATTTTCCAAAATGCGCACATTATTATTTTCGCCGGCATTGATGTTTTCACGCTTCTCGGTTAATTGGCTCGCCGGCAAACATCTAAATGAACACGTAAACGTGCGAGAATAACTAATAGAACACTTTATACAAAAAGTATTTCTGTTAAAAATTTCAATTAAGGAAAAAAACGATTATCAAGTTTATATCTGGTAGCAGTTGCCTCCTTTAATTAAATAAACGTAGCTAAAAAGGGATTGAATCTATAACGGAATCAATGACAGATTACGAATTTTGTTACTCGTCGATAGAATACTATATATAACAACAACAATTCCTATGTCATAAGCAATCACACCTCTCCTTTTGAAACCGAGTCGATTAATTTGCCCCCCGCAAAGAGCGCGAGGCGAAAACAAACGGACCGGATTTTTTTCCAAGTCGCATAATTTATCACGGTGTCAACGGTGCCCGCGGACACCGAAGGGCAAGAAAGGAGCGAGGAAAGCGCGAAAGGTATATATATACATACAAGACGCAGCCCGGAAGAGAAAAAAGGCGAGCGCGAGAGAGATCGTATCGGCCGGGCGATAATCTGATAAGTCGTTATTAGAGATAATAAAGCACCGCGGGACAGGCAGCTTCCCCGGCTGCACGTACTTCGATCTGGCCATTCATAAATCCTCCGATGATTTTCTCACCTCCGGGGTATGGACCGCTCGCCGATTTCAGATACGACGCGCGCCGAAGGAAGGTGTCTGCGACGCGAGGAAGCGAGAAGTCGGAGAAGTCGGGGGAAGGTCATTTTTTTTTTTTTTGAGGCTGCTTTTGGATTAAAATTTGTGTTGAGAAGCGAAATTCTTCCTTCGAGTGTTTAACATTTAAATTGCGATAATTTCCGAAAGTATTTGGGCCACAAGCTTGTTATGTCTTAATTCCTTAATTCTAGATCTTATTCGATTACTTCTCTTTCAGCCCGCAAGTTTCCGAAACCTTGAAAAAATTGAATACTGATTGAAGATTGCCCGTTGCTTGACGGCTCTCATTTTTGTTTCAACGAGAAAATTAATAATCACGTTTTTTTTTTTATAATTATAATCATTAAAAGAATGAGCATACTTATATATATTTTGTATTTCTTATACTAATTGATAATCGGAGTAAAGTATTTGAGAAGATCGAACAAGTGATATTAAATCGGTCAAGTGGGTTTTCAGACTGCCAGGAGAGTCGATTTTGCATCCTCTTATGAGTCGAATATTGGTATTCGTCGAGCACTGCTTTGTGCGGCAGCGGGTATATGAGGTCCATTATTAGTTGTTGAAACTACTCTCGAGAATCTGTGTTACTCGAGCAAAGGTCGTATCGAAAAGTCAGAGGTTATTTTTTGCACTGCATTGTTTCATTGCTTATTTCGAAGAAGCGACAGTTTATGAAAAGATTAAAAATCTTATTAATCCAATCTGCGAAGGTATAGAATTACGAGAAGATATTATAAATGCACAAGATGTTTTGCGCACATAATTATTTTCTTTGTTTATTTAAATAAGCTAAAAATGAGATTACCTTTTACAGCAGTTTAAAAGACAATAAATATTTTATGAAAGAACAGTCGGTCGTAGTTGATTGTAGCATTACTCAAGCCTAGTCACAGTAGAATGTCATGTTTGCATTACCGCATTTACATAAAGACAGTAGTTAACTGTACTTTGTCTTAATCGGTATTTAAAGCACTAATTTATCGGTCTTGGGTCAACTTAAAATTTAATAAAACTAACGTTTCTATCGATAACGTTGAACGCCAATTTTCCCAGCTTAATCCGACAATATTGACCTGTAAATTACGGTAATAAACTCGAATTATGGTCTTACGTTAAAAAAAAAAAGAAACGTTAATCCAATGGCTAAGCTCGCACTAACCATTCCGAGCGCCGAGACCGTTCTCGCAAAAGTTACAGAAAAATTCCGGGCGTAAACACATTATAAATTCACAGTTATATCCCCGCACTTTACAGCGCAGCACGCGCGCAAGTACCAAAATTTTATACCCCGCGAGAGCGATAAAACGGCTCGTGCGCGCGCAAAACTTTCGGCCGAGGAACACGCGATAAAATATACGATTCTCGGTATTAAAAAAAAAAAAATCCCCGAAAATCGTTCGATTTTTCGCGCGAACAACGCACACACACACCGCGAACTGGTCCCCCGGTCCCCCTTTTAGCGCGAGGAGCAGTAAAGATTCGTCGCGGATAAGCGAAGCGCGAGGCGCGCACGAACGCCTTAATGCTCCCCGCGCGGCGGGCCGGACTTGCATAATCAAAGGGATGCGTCCGGCGGCGAGCCGATTACCCGCGCGAACTGTGCAATTCCTGCTCTCGCGCGCAAGACGTCATTTCCCCGCTCTTTTCCGTGTTCTTCTCCTCGAGAGAGAGCGGTCGCGTTGCCGAGGGCAGGATGCGCGCCGGTCTTACTTTTAATCGGCGGCGGAAGATTTTTTCCTCCGCCGTCTCTGCTCTCTTTGCGAGTTTTTAGCGGAGAGCGCAGAGGGGAGATGATTGCGCGGTATTTAGTTCTCTGATTGCAGATGTGCTTTCGAATGGATTGCGAGTATGCTTGTCGAAGGTGTTTTCGAAGTTTCGGGGATTGTTTAATTCATTAACTCGGCGCGGATGACGAAAGTGGCTTGGAAGTCAATTATTTCCGTAGAATCAGGAAAACGTTCGAATAATTTATTTCCCTGGAAACGATTATTTTTATCAGTTATAGGAAGAGAAATTGTAATCCATTATGAGAATACCGCGCCTAATTGCTCGAAAAGTTCGGAAACCAGTAACGGTGCTAAAGATAACGATCGCCGCTGACAATGATGTAAGTTACTCACGGAGCAACCAAATCCGATGTCCACAAACATTAAAGACAATTTGGGGGTACAAATTACTTTCCATTAAATTTAAATGTTTAGCGTTTCTTGTAAGCAATTAGTATTCATGAGCCAGCATTAGCCTAAATTCCGCGTTTTTGTTTTATTGTTTTATTGACAAATGTAATGCATTTTCGACAATTAAACAAATTCTTTTAGAAATTTATTTTTACAAAACGCGTTATTATTAATCACCCTCCAAAAGTAAAAAAAAACAATCGACACACGCGCTGAACTAACGATTTTTTCAATTTTCGCTATTGAAAAATTGTTCCCCGGCCGCGAAACACTCGTCCTTTTCCAACAAGTACATTTCAAAATGCCCCTTCCTTTGAATGAAAATTCACGAAATCTATACGTCAAAACACGCGCCAATGAAATAAAAGAACGAAGCAAAGCTCAGTAAACAATGAGGCTCGGTAGCAAGGAGCGGGTTGGTGGTTCACCTCGACTTCGATGACGGTGGTCATGTCCACGTGGGGCGCGTAGCAGAGCGCGAGCTTCTCGGCGCTCGGCGCCTCCGAGCGCGGCGGGAACATCCCCAGGACCTCCAGCTTGGCCTGCTAGCGAGTCCCCGCTGCTCACTCGAAATATATATGTATGTATATATATATCACCCCACCCCGTTGTCGCACAATCCTGCCGAAGCGCGCTCTCGTCGCTCGTCCGCACTGGCAACCGAACTATTTTATTTATTTTCACACTGTGCACATATCACAATAATCCTCGGTGCTAATGCTGAGAGGGGCGAACAAAAGGGCCGTCGAAGGTAAAGCTCGAGACAGAGAGAGAATAAAGAAAAAAATCGGCCGCGCTACTCGGAGTAAAGGGTCGTCGCGGTGCGCGAGGCGCGTAGCAGCCGACGCGGTGGGTAACAGCTGATCGTCATCGCGCTCTCGGGACGGATACGACGGTGCGCCGGTGCCTGCTACCGCGCTCTGACTGTGCGCGCCGGCCCGAGGATTATCTCCGCGATACAAAGCCAGACGAAGAGAGAGAGAGAGAAAGAGGCACCGCCACCACCACCGACGCGCCTCCTCTCTCTCTCTCGCTCGCTCGCTCGCTTTCGTTCGCCTAGTCGGTCCTTTTACCACCACCTCTAACAGGCGCGCGCGCGCAGAGAGAGAGAGAGAGAGAGAGAGAGAGAGAGAGGAGCGCAGGCCGATCCGAGGGGACAGCGTTCTTCTACTATTGGAGCCGCGGATTTTTCGAGGCGTGTCACTTTCACGCTTCCCTGGCCAGGAGCAGAGAGCCTAGCTCTCTTTCCCCGCTAATTCCCGATGCGTCCTCGCCGATCTAGCGCCTTTTGTGCCGCGGTCGCCGTACGTATATATCGGGCTGTTTCGTTACATTTCGGGGATCGGCCGGCGCGTTCTAGATTTTTTCCGGCGTAGACTAGAATTCGTTGGGTTTATCGGGAGAGCTTTCGATCGCTGCTCTCGGGGAAAGTAGGTCCGCGCGCCGAAATTCTTCGAGAGTTATTAAATCATCGGAACCGATTAGTTGCTGAGGCTTCAAACGGCGGCGAGGTTATTGGAGTAACTGTGCCAACTAATTGCCGAATTGTCGGTAAGCCACGCAAGAAAAAAACTCGTTTCGCCATGGGAACCGAATATTCGTTTTTAAACGAAATTAATCTTTTTAGAAGCAGTTTTTGCATTGATAAACGAGTATTAAATTTCGGTGTTCGTAAATTATTGTTCTTCTCTTGCCTGCATGATGAAATCATTCTAGAACCATAACCCTCGAAATTCCGTCCTCTATTTCGTTTGAAACCTCTACGTGAAAGAAGCCCACCCGCGTAAAAAAAATTACGTTTGGGAAAAGTTTACCCAAACTTTACTTTGGCACAACTTTAC
>UCOL01005359.1:0-11858 GCA_900474335.1 Ormyrus nitidulus | reverse complement strand
ATATTTTGATGTCAATTTTTCAATATTTATAGAAACTTTCTTAGGCTCATTGTATGCTCTAGAGATATTATTAAAATATTGGATAACTATATCCATGGAAAGTAGGGTACGTCGTTATTTTTAAACTAAATATTTATATTTTTTTAACTGTATTATTTTGGTTATAAGATTCGATGCGTTTATGAACGGTTAGCTGAAAATTGGAAATCAGTAACAGACCCAGAAGAAATAACGATTATGAAAGATTATGCAAAACAAGGAAGATTATTAACTACTGCATATGCAGGTAATATTATTTAAGGAAAGTCCTTGTCGAGTTCAATATTAATATTAATATTTTTCAACATATAAATTTAAAAATACCCTGTTGTAAGTTTTCACCATTATTTGTCATTGGCCAATTTTTTTAAAATTGGCCTAATTTTTTACTAAAAGCCTTATTAAAAACGACACCATTTTAATCCAAAAATTGGTAAATCATTGGCTAAATTGAAAATAATAAGAAAAATTATGTTAATAATACAATTAAATAATAAAATTGATTATTTTTAAAGAATTCTGAGTAGCCGAGCAGAAAAAAAGCAGTTCGACGGAGTAACACGACAAAACAAGCACGGCATTGCATCGCCGTGCGTTAGTGACGTCGGGTATCCTTCGGTGAATAATCCCCGAAAACCTACCCCGTTACAACTTACAAATAATTTAATAAAATACTTATAAAGATTTCAGGTGTAATCATTTACAAGAGGCAGATAAGCAATTTACCGGTGACTGAAAAAGACTTATTAAATGCTTTAGCGACCTTCTCTCTAATGGAAGAAATTAGGAGAATTAAGGGGTCTTGCACAAAACGCATGATGGGGGAAATCAGTGTAACTTATGGAAACTATTAATTATTGATAGTTTAAACTAACGCAGACAAAAATTAAGTCCTTCGCCAAACAAATAAGTTAAAAAAATATATTTCAAATTTACAATTTGAACACCTCTTATGAGTACTACTCTTTTTTTTAACGGAAGCGATTAGTTTTCTTCCTGAAAAAACGGGATATATAAACCAAAAACGAAATAATAAAGAATTGATTCATAACGATTCTAATGATAAAAAAAAATCTTATGCCGACAATCTATGAGAGAAATTTATTTGAGAAAATCACAAAATATTCATTCCTGTAGTCACATGAAAACTTGGCAGCGTTGTAAAAAAACCGCGTCTTGCATGCCTCTTCATTTAAACTCATTTTGTACATTAGAGTTACGATTAGTAATTTTAATTTTTAATTTATAAGTCACTACTCCCTGAAAATATTCTAACTATTATTTATAAATTCAATTAATTAAAAAGCAACTAATATATATTTATAAATTAAAAATTGTATTTTTTAAGAATTTCTATGATAAGTTATTTTTTTGTTAAATAGTATATTTCGATACAAGTGCGCGAAGTGCCTCGCTTTGCTCGGGCGACAAACTTCACCTGTGCGAGGATCACCCGCTTCACTCACAAGTATCGAACTTTATTTTTTTTAACGGAGTGCGCGAAATGAGACGAAATAATCACTGAGATCAGTAACTACATCTTCGACGACAAGACGGGGAGTGAGAAGTGGTAAAAACAAGGGAGAGTGTGAAAAATTAATAAATAAAAAACCGCCCGAGCGTTTGTTTCTCGCACGGCGTGCGCGAAGTAAATTGATATAGAAGGAATTGATGCGCATGCACCTACTTCGTGCACTAGTGCGAGAAATAGCTACTTCGCGCACGCAAAACAAGCACGAGAAAGCGAGTTTCGCGCACTCCGTTAAAAAAAAAGTCTTTTTTTTACATATTTTTATATGTATAAACGAATTTCCATTTTCAAACAAATATTTTCTTGGTTGCAATTTTTATTAACTGCGTGGTAAACGTACATAGCAATGAAATATTTTCTGCGTTTGTTTGAAGAATGCGTATTGTTACGATTAAAAAGCGTATTGATCAAAAAATTTTTTTGATTAATTTTTTGGACAACTATTGAACTTTGTCTGTTTATGTTTTTATGTGGAAGTAATTCTGATTGTCCAAATGTTTGCAAATAATATTATTTATATTTTTATTTCACTTTGTGATTAAAGTACAACAAAATTTTCCAGATGTACTTAAAACATGAAATATAAATTTTACAAAAAAAGAAAAAATTTGGTCTTAAATCCTCTAATCAATACTGTACAAGTAGTGCTTTAAGCGCACTAAAAAAATCGCGTTATGAATTTGAGAATGAAAAAGAAAGCAAAGCTCATCTTTGGCGACACGAGATTCGCGCTAACTAACGAGCTCGCCGCAAGAAAGAGTGTATATACATCAGAGATATAAGGACAACGCGAAATAGGGCGCGGGGAGAAATAATCGCGAAAGGGATGAAAGAAGAGCAGCGCATCCGGCAGTTCAATTAATCACGAGCCTGCATAATTAATTCGTTTTCACTCGACGCTCCGCGAAAAAGAGAGCGAGGCGCAGTTCTAAAGTTTGCGCAACGGGCGGGCCTTTGACGCGCGACAGCATTAGAGCGCATTTGACGTGTCTACCGGCCGAATGCGACTGGCTTAGTTTGGATTAGAGGAATCGTGCCTTTTTGAGAGATTAGAGAAATGCTTGGAACGGAAGATTTTCTTGCGTTAGTGATGGCCTTTCGAAAAAGTTTCGAGTGCGATGTTTTATTATTAACGCTGGTTTGGGATTTGAATTTATCGCTTTTTGTTCAGGGGAGAGGAAAGAAAGTTTAATTTTTTTAAGGGGTATTGAAACTTTAGGAACGTTGGGTGCCTTTTTTGTTTTGTATAATTTAATTTTGAGCCGCTTATCATTGCGAATATTCTTTTTTATTTAGTTCATTTTTTATAATCGGTGAAACCGCTTTGCGCGTTGTGAGGCTCGGTTTGACCGGCTAGTTGAGCAGACAATCAAAAACTCGCGGCCTTCCTCGTAGCGGAGCGCACTTTGAGAGAAAATTAAGTCCTGTTGGAGGGGAACGCAGTATTCGTCCAACAGCAAAAGTAGTCAGATCGTCTTTTTTTTCTCCTGATCGTCGCTCAAAGCGCGTCATTCGCTCGTGTGCAGGGAGTACTGCGTGTACTCGACTCACGGTCTGTTATTTGTTTTTCATTTATATAATAAACATTTTAAGACATTTTAAATAGCAGCGCGACGCGGGAATTTCTTACTTTTTAAAGATTCAGTTTAATCTGTTTGTTTTATACCACAAAAATTAAATATTGATAATATTTTCCTTGGATAATTCATTAAAAGAAAATATTTAAAAAAAAAAAATTAAGAAAAAACATCATCCTGTACGAGGAAACTACAAAAAATTTAGGCTTAATAACGTTTTTGTTTAATAATGGTATATTTTCAAGCATTTTATAAATGAATAAATCCGAATTTTATTAAAACGAATAATATTTCCACGTTATTGTTAATATTTTAGTATTGATAAAAATTTTAATTTATTAATTATGAAAGATTATTATTATTCCATTGGAAATCAATTGAATGAAAAATTCAAATTACTAAAAGGGTCTGAAATAAAATATACATAATAAACGGTAAAATAAATAATTATTATTATTAATTAATTAATTATTTTATTTATTGAAACTTGACGTCTTGTCAGTACAAGAGTTGGAAGACGAATGCGTCTTCAACTAAACATTCAAAGCTAAATTTAATAAAAAACAAGCGGTTAACGTTGCGAGGCGCTCTTTTTCTTCTCTTTTTCAAACAAAAAGTGCCACTCTTGCACGCGAAGTTAGCTCCATTAGTAATTCGAAACAATATCTAAATTTTTAGAACAATTTAAAACATTATTAAGCTTTTAGCTTACGATCTCTCCTTTTCGAGAGAAGGAATCGCCGAATCTTGGGCCTACCGTCCGCAGACAAGCCTCTTCGCTTATCTGCCACGTGTCTCCTTTTATCGATTATTCAATCGGTGGAGAGGAAAAGCGGCCCCGAACAACCCTTTTTGGTTGCCGAACCGACGTCCCTTTTTTAATCTAAATAAACAAATATTTAGAAAATAACAATCAAAGTTTTTATTTAAAAACTTTCAAACTTTTAACATTTTTTTTTTAAACATAAATTATCATTATTACTTAACAATCAATATTACAAGTTACTTAATCGGGAACAATTTTATAAAACAAACATTTTTTTTATTATATTATATCGGCCTTTAAAATACTTGATGAAAATTTTTGTGAATATTACAAAAGCATTAACTGAATTAAGAATTTAAATAAAAATAAGAACTTTTTAAGCTATTTTAGATTTGTTGTTTGTACTTTGCTAAAAATATAGTAGATTGTAGACGATTTCAGCTCAAAACCATTTTTATAGTCTTTTAATCTTTTTCAAGCAAAGTTTTTTCAAAATGTAACATTTTAGATATCTGATCCTATTTTAGTCTTCTTAAAGTAATGAGCAACTTAACAGTTGGGATTAACAACTTTTATCTTTTGCTAAATTATTGAAGTTACATTGAACTTTTTTCGAATAAATTTTAAAATCTATTTTATTATTTTATTTTCTTGTTAATTACTTCTAGATTTTAATAATGCTTATTAAACGTGTCAACTGAAAGTGTAATAATTATAGCTTAAGTTTCAAAATTAACTAAAACTTTCAGTAAGTTAACTTAATTTTCCATCTTTATTTACCAATTATTTTTCACTCGTAACTTCAACGAATCTCAGCAGCGAAAAAAACTCCTAACTTTTCTCATTATCAGTAAAATCCATTCTTTCGTTTACGAAAATCTACAAAAATTAAACTAACATGCATCGGCGATCTCCTCGTCAAAGGCCGTCGAGAACTAAAGAACCGCCGCGATTCGGCTAACCTTCAAAGCACGTGAGTGCTTACGCGAGTACGTGTGCGTGTGTGTGTGTGTGTGTTCGCGCGTAACGGGCTGCAATTAACACCAGTATCATTAGCGATCGTTCGCGCTCGGGCCGATCCCTCGACGCAGAGCTTTGCGAAACGCGGTTTTCTCTTATTAGTCGCTCTGTCGCGTCCCCTCGGCCGCGTATACGGTCGCTTTTTTTTCTAGGCGATAAGGAGGGCAAGGGCGAGGGGATAAGTTGCGTGTTTTTTTTTTTTAAAGTCCCGTCAGAGCGTAATTTCGTATGCTTTGCCCGGAGGTAGCCAGGCGGCCTCTTTTTATGGAGAAGGACTGTGACTTGAGACGAGGTGTTGGTTTTAATTGGAGGTTTAATAAAATTGTTTTATAGTTTAATGCAGCTTCTGTTAAGAAAATCATTGTAATATTCATTTATAATAGATTTATCTTTTGTTTGAACCGCTGGAAGTCTTTTTTTCACATTTTCAATTCACTAATGAACATACGACGTAAGTGACGTCTGTCAAAGTGAAGTGACTTAATTCTGTACATTCCTAAAATAGACTACTTATCCGTACTGAATAATTACAGGCGGTGATGCGCTTAAACACTGGTTAAGAATAAACTTAAATAAATGCAGGGGTATATAAATATTGTCAACTCCATGGGGAAATGCAAACAAGTGTAAGCTACACATAGAGTAAATAAACGATCTTTGTGTAGTTTGTACACACGTAAATTTTCATAAATAAACAAGCGCGAATGAATTATTGCGATTGCGGAATTGAAGTGATAAGGGCTCAAGTTTCACCTCAAAACAAAATTAATTGCAGTTACTCTAATCACGGTTGTTATATTATGTTCTTTTTTACTTCACTAAAGGTTTTTTTTTTCATTTATTTATTTAAGGTTATTTATTATTCTAGAAATATTTAAGGTTATTTATTATTCTAGAAATTAGATCAAATTTTGGTTTTTTTCTGCGACCCGTGTAAAAAAAAAAAGTCTGGCTCAGGTCTTTCTCAATTCAATTTGTGGAATATTTTAAAATATTATGTGGACTATAAACTCATTTTTAAAGTAAAAATTTATCAATTCAATAGAATTTACAAATAATTCTGAAATAATAATCCTCACACGGTCGACGCAGTTGTCAATAATTCATTCTAATTCAATAATCATACTTGATTCAACTAATAAAAATTTTATTTCCCTTCCATTAGATGCGCATTTTAAAAAAAATAATATTCTATATAACCTCCGCTTGCGGAGCAGTTTACTTTTCCACTTTAATCAGTTGATTATAATCCGCAGCGAAGGTAAAGAAACGAGAAAGGCGTTGATCAGAGCTGCAACTCGAAGCCACCTTACTTTTTATTTTTATTCCTTTCGGCGTGCGTACGTCGTAAAGAGGTCCCGTGCACGCGCGAGCATTACAAGGCGCACTTTTACGACATACAAAGGATTTCAACGGCTGGGCGGAGCGGCTTTAAAAAGAGCGCTTCCGCTGAATTTTTAAGGAAAGCCGTTTTTCGGAATTAGCTTTTAATTGGGTTTCCATTCGAAATAATTATTGGATATTTTTCTCTTTAATTCGTAGAAAGGAGATTTAATAACATTTCAAAATGTTGGTGAGCAATTAATACGAAGTAATTATTCGTCTGTTCTTGAATAAAAGAAGATTATTAAAGAAATTTTTTCCAGGTATTTTTTCGATATTAAACTACGCCGTAATTTATGGTTATTGAAAATATTTCTTTAGAAGCCTTTATGCAGAAAAATTTATTCTTTCTCCGCCCTGGATAATATGACTGACCGTTATAAAAGTCTTATGTATACAGGTATTGTGCGTAATTATGGAAAGAACTTGCAGAACGGTAAAGAAATTTCAATAGCTTTAACATTTTTTCCACGTTGGAAGTGGATGAATAAGAAAAGTTATTTTTCATTTATTGTTGTTTTATAATAATTCAAAGTATATGGCAACTAAGTATGAATATCCTACTTTTTAAAAATTGACAGTTTAATAATGTTCATTAAATTTCAAGATTTATGTTTTAAAAATAATTTTCTAAAAGTAAAGCAGTGAGAAAAACATTTAATTTCAAATATGAAAGAGTTTGATGTTGCAATGTGCGCTCATTTAAAATGTTAAAAAGTTGCATAAAATGAATGGTCGGTGGATCTGCAGATAGAAGTTTTAGAAAATAACTCTCTTTAGTAAAAGCATTTATTTTTTGAGCAGATTTTTTTGAAATAGGAAAATTGACATACAACTATTTGTGCCATTTTGAATAGTTAACAAAGGCGGGAGCTCACGTTTCATTTTTCTGTTACTTTGGAGGAGTTTTTGAACCAAATATTGGTGTCAGTGTCAAAAAATTAATTTTTCCATTTTTTTTGTTGAAATTTTTAAGTATCAAACTATTTTAGCACACATGCTTAACAGTTATGATTTGCGTACCGTTAACAATAGAACCAACAATCGAAAAAAAAAAAAAATAATAATAAATCAGTGAACGCAATGTAAAAAACTGGCAAGCAAGTGAATTAGTATTTCTAGTGGGCGTGAATCTAATAGAAAGAGGAAGCAGATAATGCGCGCGAGTCGTAATTTACATGGTTCCGATAATGTTGCCATGCGTGTTATTGCACTCGAGGTCCTCACAATGGCCGCATTGTGCAGTCCCGCGACGCATGGACACAGATGCGATCCTTTCAGCTCGGGCAGACGGGAATTTGCCGAGGACTTTCATTTTTCTTCTATTGATTTTGGTTTATGCCTCGTCGGTATTTAGATCTGAAAGCGCGTCGGAGAAAGATTGTGATATAATATGGTTAAAGAAGACTTCCTTTGGTGTTTAACTTGAATAAATCTATTGCAGATTCTAAACAATTTATGTTGATCCTTATTGATAAAGATGAAATCATTAGCTGAGCTTACTGAAACCATTTGAATTGTTAATGTGTTTAAGACATACTAAACGTATTCAACAGAAAGGACCAGAACTTTGGCTATTAAATAATTTACAGCTTAAGTCCAAATAGCTATTTTAACTTCGGAACTTCTCATCATGTAGCTACAATATAATATTACTGAATTTTATTAAAATGCGACGTAGCATCAGCTGGCAAATGGTATGTTTATGGCTGTTAAACTTTACGTACAATTTCAACCCTTTAAACTTCCACGGATAAAAGCTTCTTAATTTAATTAGATTTTGAATATTTTAATACTTTTTTTAATGCTTTTGCCTAAATTACATAATTTTAGATAGACGTAATTTATTAGAAAGTTGAATTATTTTAATTATATGCAATGCGGTCATTGGCAATGTAATTTAATTTAATTAAACTCAAGTAGCGTAAAATTGAATTAATAATTTTTCAAGATTTAATTAATGAAAATTATTAATTAGTGGATTTTATGGCATTACTCAATAATGCGGATAACGAAAACTCTTCCTTTTTGGCTAATTCAATTCAACTTTAATTATAGCGTATTTTACATCATAATCAGTAGACGATACGAATTTATTTTTTCATTTTTATTCGTCTCTGTAAAATACTGGTTAGGAAATTAAATATGAACCATTCCTTACGAATCGCGGAAGTCCGCATAACTCAAAGGCAAAGCAGTCAAAATCAGGCTCTCCCAGTCATAAAGCATCTCGGGGCAAAAAGGCATCTCTCAAAGCTTCGAAAATTCTCGGGCGCTTCCTTCCCGCATCTCCCGCACTCGACTCCATACAGCGGCGATATTTATCACGCGCTAAACAAGGCGAAATTTCGCAATTTCTTACGCCGGGCCGGGCCGCGCTTCCCTTTGAAAAATGGCGCGCATGCAAATGGATTATGGGCGGCGTGCGCGCGCAGTAAATCCGCGGAGCCGCGCGCTGCGTCTTTCGCGCGTCACGGCCCATTTGTCCGCGTCGTTCGGGAGGCTATGGTTTTGCGCCCGCGGAACGTAATGACCGCCGAGAATTTCGGTCTCCGGGCGTTTATGCGTCGCGAAACGTTGACTCCCGCAGGCTGGGCTTTTAAGAGCGCCCGACTGCGCTTTTTTAAGGACGCGGAACGGGGACAAGTTGAATGCTTGACTTGTTTGCCGGGTTATGGGCCAAGTTTTTGTTGTTTCACTGAATGGGTTATTATGAACGTTTAACAATTATTTTATTGGAGTTTACAAGTTAAAAGAAGATTTATTGAATATTTTTTCTTTGAAAAGCAAATATCGAAGTTTTATTCATATTGATATATTTTTTTAATTATTGGAAAGAACGCAATATTTTGAAGTTTGAATTAAAAAATTTGTACAGTTTGTTGGATTTTCAAAAAAAAAAAAAAAAAAAAAAAAACAATTGGGAGTTTATAAAAAAAGTACGAACAAATGGCGTTTGATAAGAAAACTGAAAGTAGAGTTAATTTAAACTTGTTCAATTTGGAAGTAATTGCATGTTTGATCAGATTCATTCCTTTAGATGTCGAGACAAACTTTTCTCATGATTGCGTTGTTGTAAATGCGGTCGCCACAAACGACTTTTAAATATTCAATAACGATTTTGATGCTTGAAAATTTGGAAGTTCACTTTTAGATTGTAAATTATAACCATAATTCTAGAATTCATTGAGAGCATGAGCACACATAAGTAATGATGCTTGACGAATCAGCAGGAATCCTTAAAAAATTTAGATAGCGTTCAATGTTTAGATGCATTAACTCTTGACGCATATGATATTAATGAAAATCCCTCAATTTGTATAGTTCAACTTGTATTAGTTATATTTTGAATCATTGAAGTGAATACTCGCAAACGTTATTACGTAAACTGAACTGTACACTATCTAGATATGACTATTGCGTTCATAGCGCATGATAATTTCCAAAAAATCGAGCTCTAATTAGGGGGTTCAACAGCGCTAATTCAGTCTGCTTCCAATCTCATCAAAACGAGCAAATGAATAACCATTCGAGCTATATAGCGTAAGTATTAAATTTTCATCAGAACCCTCCTCGAGCTCTCCCGGTCCGGCTAAAACCTCGCTTATCAAGTACGGGCAATTAAATCCGGGCGCGGCGGCGTAACTCAAACGCGGCGCGTGCGCCTGTAAAAATTAATGACGCGCGCTCTAAGCGTTACAGTCGGAGAGATAGATAGATAGATAGATAGATAGATATATCTTTATTTACCATGAGGCAAAATATAAACAGTAATATAATATATAACAATTATACCGGGTGCAACGTACACCGAGTGAAAGAGAAATCAAGAATAAAATAAGTAATAAAATGAGATACCGAACATGTAATATGCTTAACAAATCAATAAACTAGACTAACGTAATAGTCGTCGCATTTCAGTATCACAGATAAACGTTTTGTAAATATCACAGGAATCGCTGAGATTATCGCTTCGTCGCTTAAGATACAATTTACAAGATTATATTTACATTTTAACATATTTTTATCACATTTTAGGCCCAAGAGGCCGAGTTATGAAGTGAGCAATACAGCCACAATGAGCCGTGTTGGTCAATTTCCTAACCAGATCCTGGCAATATCGGAGGCTAAGGCTCCAGGTCAAGCAGGTGCTGTCGCACTGCCCTTTTAAAAACCGAAAAAGATGGCGCGTGGCGAAGTGACGAAGGAAAAGAGTTCCAGAGCCTGGCTCCTTGGACTTGAAAAGTCCTAGCGCCAATCTCTGTATTTACCTTAGGGATGATAAGCTCTTTTAGAGAGAGAGAGAGAGAGAGAGAGAGAGAAAAACGAGCCGCGCGAGCTAAGCGCGATTTTGCATTCGATTATTGATATTGTTAATACCCTCTCTGTGTACGCACAATAATCCCCTTCTCCCGCGCTTCGCTCGAGAAATCGCCGCCCGATTTAATGCAGCGGGGGAAGGCTTTTAATCGCGGCTCGAGCGCGAAGTCGGAGAGCATTCGTTTTTGCTTAGAGTTCGGTCGAAGCACAAGAGGCAGCCGGATAATGTAGGAGATATTCCAGTCCCTCTGCAATGTTTCAGGGAGACTTCGCAGTGTTCGACGCCCGAAAAATGTTCGTGGTCGCTGACCCGAAAGGAGATTCATTTGCCTACGCTCGCGGAAAGGGGGAGCGGAAAAAGTGGAATTTTAGCGGAAATTTTTGGTGTTTTAATAAATGGACAGTTTAGCTGTCGGCTCGATAGTAAGGAAAATTATATTAATTTTTTAACTGAATTTTTTGTTACTTAATGCACTTCCAATACGAATTTTGTTGTGTACATGCATGCTGCACGAAAAAGTTTCAGAACTTTTTTAAAAATAAAATTTCCATCGAAGTTGAACCTCTCGTAATAAAACTTTTTTGTTGCGACACGTTGATTATATTTATTTATCATATTTTTTGGTGGTTTTTATTGAATGGTTTTTTTTGCCCTTTTATCGGAGTGAGGAGAAACAGAAGTTATTAAAACTTATATAAGTAATTTTTTAAATCAAATCTAATATCGCACAGAAAAATAATCTAAATATCTGACTCGTCTATTGATTTTGATGAACTCCGCAGAGAGATTTATTGCAAAATAATAGTTTTGCTCTAACTCTGTAAATAAGCGAGCTATCAATACGCAATATGTTTCACTTTTTAAAATTGATATATTGGAATTATTTGCAGATCCCCAAAAAAAGAAAAAATATAGAAAATAGTTTTTAAGCTTTTTAACAAAATATCTTATTATTTTGTGAAATACTTAAATGTGCCAAGTAACTAATAAAAAAAAATTATATTTTTCACGGTTTCATAATGATGTATTAATTAGATTATGTCATTAGTTGAAAAAGCAAGTTTATGAGCTTTATTCCAGCTTTATATCCAACTGCTACTAAGAATTGCGTTACTTATACTTCATTAAGGGGGTCTTACACTAAAAAAAAATTTTGAAGAAAATCATCTGTAACAAAAAAAATAAATTATATATATAAATAAATATTATACACTTAATATA
>UCOL01005358.1:0-11853 GCA_900474335.1 Ormyrus nitidulus | reverse complement strand
TATCTCACCCTCGCTTGAAATAGCTCATTTTCTCCCCTAGTTGCACAATGTACTATTCTGGTGCGAATTCAGTCTTTTTTCCCGAGTTAGCCATTGACGTAAGACAATCCCACTAAAAGGGGTTGGAAATTTGCCGGTTTTTAAGTGCTTTTCGACTCTTTCATCAGGTCGACTTTTCTTGGAACGTTTTGTGAATAAAATGACGTAACGGCGGCCTCCTAACGAATTGACTCTGCAGCAGTTCTCGATGTTTAATAATAACTGTAATAATAGTTTTTAAATGCTGAGACGTTGACGTAACGTTTGCTGAGTTAGTTTTCTCTTGTTTGAATTAGATAATGTAGCGACGGCAGCGTCTAGAACATTTAGAAACTTCGCGATTTGAAAACTGTTTGCAGAGATAGATTTTTTTAATTTAACTTTCGCGTTTAAAGAATGGAATCCGGCTTTTAAGAAATCAAATGCTGACGTTATGACTTTGAGAAAAGCGCGCGTTCAGTCGAGCGTTCTATTCTTATTTCGTAGTGAAAGTTTCGAAAAGTACGTTATAAATTTCACTTTCAGCTTTGCTGAAGTGTTACTTTTATTACCGTAAATATTCTTGGTGCTAAGAAATGTATTCTGCCATATTTACAAAATGGAACAAGCAATAATTTCTAAATAGACGTCGTTTAATTAAATCTAATTAATTACGAATATTCCTATATTCATTTAATTTATCAAATGTAATATCAAAATTACATAAAACGGTTTTTTTTAATTTAAATGAATAGCATAAACTTGAGCATGTCTTCAAAAACAACTCAATAAAAACCTAATAAAATGTTTCTCCATAAATAATGGACCCTCCCGAGCTGCAAAAACTTCTGGGAACGAGCTAGAAAAAACCGCTACAAACGTCTCCTCTCAGGCACGTCGAAATAAAAAATCGCGCTTCAATGGAGAGCAACAGTGTCGGCACTAATGAACGGCGCGAAGCAACGATCGATCACTTATCGGCTCTGCCCGCAAGCTGCAATACAGTCCGACGGGGACCAATCCGCGGGATATATTCCTCGCGCGTCCCGTACAACCTTCTTACGGAAAGACGCGGCGGGCGCGGTTGGTAAATATTTGCGTGTCGTTTTAGTTATTTGCTTTCGCAGGCTTCCGACGAGCTTCATCGGTGTCCTTTGTCGCGTGATAAAACTCGGAAGCGCATCGCGCGCTTCGGCGGAATCGGGCGCACTTATACTTATAGCGAGTGGCTAATTTCGAAAGTTTCGAGCGAAGGTAAATTGAATTTAGCGCGCTTTGTATCGCCGCGAATGACATATCGCTCTCGCAAACAGTTCTCGGCAGACAAAGACCAGGCACATGTGTGAATTACGTAACCGAATAAAAAAAAAAAACCTGGCCATTCGTCGCGCCGTAAAAATCATCTTTATTGCGAGTAATTTTAATAGATGCGCCACGAACTACGTATAAGAATCGTCCGCGAAGACGAAGTCTGCAGTATAAAATCCTTCCTGAAAATTCCGCGTCGCGGCGAGAAGTTTCTATTGTTTAGCTTCACCGACTATCTTGCCAGGCACACACATTTTATATTCCGCTTCTGCGAAGCGAGAAACGCGACACCGTTGAATCCGAGAGTCGCTTCTCGCTCAGCCCGGCAGACTGTGTATGTCGAAAAGCTGCTGACGATAAGCGCAGGTGACGAGAGAGGCTTTTTTTTTCGAACGGGCCGCGCGCGCGCGCGCGCAGCGACATGGCCGAACGTTGTGCTGCGGTCGGCATATTATTATCTATATATCCTTCGCGAGCCGAGTTTCTTTCTCTCGGCTCTGCGCGCGCCAGTGACTCAGTCCGCCACGGTCAGCTTCCGCCGTTGAGCCGCGTCGCGCTCTCCGATCTCTCCGCCGATTGTTTATCCGCTCTCTCTGCGGTGACATTTCCCGTGCGGGTCACGCCGATCGTCGCGCGAAAGCAGCAGCAGCAGCAGCACGTGCCCCGAGGCTCTCCTCTTTCTGTGCTTAAAGGAGAGCGTGACGTCACGCCTACATTATCTAGACGGCGAGAGATAGCCGCAAGTTTCGAGCCGTGGAGTGGAGAAGCCGATCAGTCGTTAACGCGCCGGAGACGCTAATTGGTCGCCGACGCGCTCCGCTCTCCGTCGCCGAAGACCCCGGAGCCGTATAATAAACACGCCGGATCGAGTTGTTGCGATTCGCCTGCCGCGTCGCGGAAGTGCCTACATAGTTTTTTTCTTCTATCTTTCGATGTATCGCCGATCGATTCCCGCGAAGGTCGGACACCCAACGCAGTGTAAACGACTTTTCTAACCTGATCAAACACAACCACCGCGAAGAACAGAAGCTCCTTGTCGCGTGGAGAAAAATCGCTGCAGCGATCGCTATATTGGATAGATAATGGCAGCGACCGGTGCTCGATAAGCGCGCGCGGCGGCGACGGCCTTCAGTGTCATGCCGGACGAGGAGAGCGGCGAGCAGCGGCGAGGAGTTGGAGTCGCGAGGACGATGGAGTTCCCGGTCGCGGCCTCCGAGTGGCGCCTCGTCGACTACACGGCCAGCAGCATCAAAATCTTCGAGAAGGAGTGGAGGGACTACGTCGTCTACTACACGGTGGAGGAGGGAAGCGGCTCGGTGCCACCTCTCTTTCTTCGCGCCTTCTCACGTGGTATTCATCGCGCAGCTTCGGCTTCATTGTTTCTTTTACGGAGGCTTTTAGAATTGGCGTTTAGTGCTTTCGGGAACATTTTTTTTTCTTTTTGCGATGAAAATAGACGGCGAAGTAGGCGATTATCGCGGAAGATAAGGTGTTAAATTTGAAGTAGATAATGGCTATTGGCAAAGTCGAAGCGCGATAACGATCTGCGGCGATTAAACTGCGCTTTCTTCAATCGTTTTTTCTTGCTTTATTTGGATTGCGGGTTGTTGAAGATCAGTGCTTTGAATTCTATCGACGAAGGGACTTGTTAATTAAAATCACTCGATTCTTCTTTTTCTATGCTCTAAAAGTATATTCAAATTGCAATCCTGTATACTGAGATTTCCGACGCCTCGCCGAAGCTTTGTCTCAAAATCTTGCCGGATGATCCCTTTTTATTACAGATTTTTATGGACGTTTTACGAGGAAGCAGGTACACGCGTGCCACTATAAGTTCTTTCGCCCTTTGTCCCTCTCCCAGATATACAAACAAACTGTAATGTAACGTGGCTGGGATTTTAAATTAAATAATTTCAATTTTGAGAACTTTTGTTACAACAATAATGAAGGCGAGACAATTATACCTTTAAGTGTATTCAAGCGTGAACGAGCTACCCGAGCTCTTTCGCGCGCCCTTACAAAACGCTCGAGCATTTTATTGCTTTTCCGTGAATTTCGGTCGATAACTTGGTTAAACCTTTGCCAGACCTTTTGTACCCACGTCGAGAGGCGTGACTATAAACACAAACTTCTTACAAACTATACGCTTAAAACTTGTGACTAATATTATTTTTTTTTTATTCTGTCGGCAAGGCGCACGTGTAGCCAGAGAATGTATTTCTGTGAAAGTATTCAGTAAAATCATATGTCGGCGTTTCAAGAGTTTTTTTAAACTCGTTGTCGCCAGCAGATAGATCAATCGGTTTCTTTTCAAGGAAGACCTATTTTTTTATTCAACAAGTGCCGCGAAAGAATCAAATTTATGGTCTCAAAACGAATAATTTTCGCCGCACAAACCAAAAGAACGCGTACTCTTGATGCCTCCACTAAATATTTATAATCCATCACGGGCAAAGTATCGAATCGCGATCGGAATAATTTTATTGCCGCGGCGCTCGACTCGAGAAATTCGAATAAAAGTTTATAACGTCTCGCTTATCTATCACACGTCCTCCAATCGATATTATGCTCGTCGAGAAAAAAGAAAAAAAAAACATATAACGTTGCATCACGAAGCTCTCGAGCGAATTAATCGGCGCGGACTTCGCGGCGCGTCGCTTCGTCTCTCCTCTCTTTATTGCTCGCTCGCTTCTGACGAAGTCAAAACAGAGGCTTCCCGGGGCAGCAAAATAGTCTAAATTGACGGCGATTAACGTCGCCACGCGACGTTCGACTCTCCCCGTCCGTCACGTGTGTCAAACTCACATTCGCGCGGCCCGTTCGCCGAGAAATAGAGGAGGTGGTGCACGCACGTGTCGCTCGGAAAAAGTAGGAATCGAATAACGGATAATCGAGTCGGAAGACGCCTCGGACTTTTGCTGGGTGGGCGCTTGCTTTTCTGAGTAGCGGCTGATGATACGTTCAATTAAAAAGCCGATCACCTTGACCGGTCCGAAAGTCAGATTACATTAAATTTCGTGGAATGGCTTCAACGACTAATTTGTCCACGGTGCATTCTAAATTCGTAACGAGATCCCATTGTTTGCCGCTTTATTAGTATGCTCATCACGCATTAAAGTGTTTAATTTTTAATTCAGGAGAATTTTTTAATTTAAAATTCGAACTCGTAATTTAAAGAAAAGAATATAAATTAATTTTGGGAAAAAGTAGCGTTAGGAATGTTCAAAATCAAAATTCTATCTTAAAAATTGTAAAATTCCTAATAATATCAATTACCTCTAAACAATACAATTTAAAAGTCAATAAAAAGCCTCGATACCTTCCTTCCTCAAGCTCCGCTAAATACAATAAGCCATTCTCGCCATTCTTCAAAAGTGAGGGAGCACAATACTCCGCAATCTTCCAATTCAAAACTCTCTCCTCGCCATGAGCATCGAGCAGTGAAAAAGGGCAGCAGCAGCAGCAGCAGCAGCAGCTCCGCGCATAAACGACGCCTATATCTATATACACATACGCACGCACGCGGAAACCTTAACGAGAAGACGAGCTCGCGCGTTTCCCCACTTAAGCCCGGCCATTTTCCACTTTACGTCCCGGCCGCTATTACCCATTGTTTCCTCCAATTCAGCGGGCGGAGGAGGCTTAATTTCTTTCTCATCGTCCTCCTGCCGGCGAAGCGATCGATAAACGAGGCTGGTCACGCGCGACGCCGCCGCGCCCCGCGCGCGCGGATTCATTTTTTCGGAGGAGCGGCGGCGGCGGCAGCGCCTCCAGCTCCTCGAGGCGGTGTCTTGTTTACGATTCAGGGGCGCTTCGCATGCGGGAAGCGTACGCGACGACACGTGCTGGAATCCACGGGGGCGGAGTGCAGGTGAGCAGGCGGTGGTGGGTCGCTGCGCAGTAGGCGAATATTCGCGGGACGGGCTTTTTCTTTTTTTATTGTTTTCGTAGAGAGGTTTAAGCGATGTTTTGCGAATACGCTGCTCGAATATTGAGCCTGTTGGTCATCGAATGCGGAGCGGGTTTGAATTTAGATACTAATTTTAACCAATTGCCATTTATTATTTACTATAAGAATATTTTATAGATGCGGGGTATTTTTATAGGCTTGATGGGATTTACCCGCTCCGCTATTATATTTTGTAATGAATACATGAATACGAATGTTGATTCAACGAAAGATTTTATGAAGTCAATGAGTAATTTGTTTACATTGTATGTAAAGTGTATTGCTCCATTATCAAACTATATTAATCTGCCCCGCATATTTATTTATAGAAATGGCGAGGCGTACTTTTTATACGCGATCAGCGGAATAAAAACCCAAACTCTACACCCACGATCCCCTTCGTTCGTTTAATACGACGAAACTGCAAAAGGCGACGCGCAGTTTTCTCAAAGTAAACCCGAGAGCCAACTCGTCCGCTCTGCGCAAACGAAAAACTGCCCACTCGCAATAAATTCGAGCCGTCATCTAGAATTACGCGTCTCTCCGCAAAATAGCCCCGGCAAAACTTTCAAACGAAATCTCTCTCTTCCTCTCTCTCTCTCATTCCCTTGTATCGAGTGACACGATTGCTAATTGCCAGTAATAGTTCTGCTCGGCGTGCTTTCAGATTCCGACAGCGAGAGCAAGGATGGATCGAGCTCGCAGGAGAAGAAGTCCGGGCGACTTTCCCAGCCAATCAATACCATCGCCTACAGGGTGAGTATACAACGATATATTCCGAGCGATATTTCTAAGCAAATATTGGCCCCCCTCCGCGAGCGCCGTGCGCGGAATATTATGGATATTAAAATCGACCGACACGAGCCTATCCCGGGCAGCTTTACTTTGTGCGCGCGCGCTCGTGTGGACGTGTGCTGCCGAGCGAGGCGCATTAAAGCCTTTGAATTTTTCATACGTCCCGCTTTTATATGCTGCCGGTTTATCCGTCCTTTCGCCCTCCTTGTTTATCTTTCGATTTGCCCGCCTTTTCTTTTTCTCGTTTCTTCCTTTGCGGAAATAAGGAGGAATTGAAATGCGAAAGGTGCCCGGGGGGCGGGGGGTGAGGGGTAATTTTGAGGCAGAGCGAGATGATTGTGTATCGATATTACTTTAGCCGCAGTTACGGGAGCCTCGATGAACTTTGTATACGAAAAAAAAGTCGTTTTTATTTATTAATTCTAGCTATTTTTTTCCTTCTGTTTGTGACTCGGATGACAAAGAATTTTCCGCCAGAATTGCCGCTCTTTTATTACTGTCCGGATTAATGCTCTAAAGTGCCGCTTTCAGAATAACGTTTCACATATAATATCCATTAAAATTTCGCCCGGAATAGCGAGCTAATCTCAAAGTTGCGCGAAACCGCTAAACAGTAAACTCATCGTCCTCCATTTACAAACTTCGCCTGTAAAAAGCCGCGCGGCCCTAAAACGCACTACAAAATTAACCTTCAACGTTATTACCGCGCGGCGCTTAGATTATGCCGCGAGGCGTCGACGAAGCAAAAACTTGACAGGCCGAGAGGGAATTCGGAGACAGTTTCTCTCGTGCCGCGGAGATGCAATTACGCGCGATTGTCGGTGTAATCAGACCTCCGAGCTGCGATGATTAAGAGAAGACTCGACTCGGCCCGAATATCCAATTCTTCCGCGTTGTATGTGTCTTATCGCAGCACAATGCGCCGCTCGGAGGCGTCGATTCGGTGTTTGTTTTCCCTTGCGGATTTGTTTTTTTGGAAGTTTGCGCTTCGATTAAATGTAGGCGAGCTCACTCGATTAGAAAGTTTGCGAACGTTTGCCGAAGCGGGCGAAGGAATTTGGAAATTTAAAACGCAGCTCTCGAGGAGAAAAGGATACTCTGTAAATATTTTCAAGTGTCCGACGTTATTTTAGTAGCTGCTTTTAAGCTCCGAGAGATGAATTGTATAGTAACTCGCTGATTAAGAAAATGTTGCGGGATGATAAACTGTGCTGCGAAGAGTTTGTTGAGTATAAAGACTCTCTTTGTTTACAGTGCAGATTAGTGGATGTTATAAAAATGACCTCGTCCATAAAGTGACGGTTAAAATGATGAAGACACAATCAAACTTAATATCTTCGACAAACGGATTTAAACATGAAATCAGATTCAATTTATGTTAAGGGTGACTCGTTATTCTTGACAATTAAATTACGAGAAACCAGCTGAAAAATAATCAACGAAAATTCTCTCAATAAAAAGTATCAATTTTCCCGGGAAATCATTGCAACATTAGATTCCGTCACGTGAGTTGGGAAATTAAATTTGATCAATCGTTTAAATACTCTGAAAACCTCATTTTCAAAAGTAATAATAAACTTAGCACAGGTTTGAATTCTACGAGTATAAAATGCATAGAAGCTTCAAACTTTTAAAATGATAGTCAGCAAAAAAATTGCACGACACACCACAAAAGTTTGATTAAAGAATTATATTTTCACGCCCACTTAATAATGGCGCCTGCACTGAAATGCATTTCCTCTGAATTTTTTCCAAACGCCGCTTTAGTATATCCATAAAAGGAAATTTATTATTAACAGATATTAGCTTTCGCAGTTCGCCATTCGAGCGCATATAAACGTAATTAAAATCCCAGCGGACCGTAAAGCCGTTTACGCAGCCATATTTCACCGGAAAATTATTTGTCCGAGGCGCGCGTTCGGTCGGATTTTCGCAAAAACCCCGAACCCCCGTCGCTATAATCCTTTTTCGCGAACTTTCTCACGCGGCGGCGGCGGCAGGCGGGCGACATCAGTCAGCGGCGTTTTGCAGAGATTACAACTTGCCCCGCCGTTAATAATAGTCCCGCGAATCCCGAGAGACCTAAATCTCGCAGCTGCTCCTCGGACGATAAATAACTTGCGCGCCTCTTTGGCTTTTATGATCGACTGCCATCGCGAAGAACAAGAAAACTGCAGGGATCAGCGCGACTAGAGAGAGAGAGAGAGAGAGAGAGAGAGAGAGAGAGAGAGAGAGAGAGAGTACGCAGTCAGCTGCCAAGTGCGCGCATTCGAGGGCTCGAGCTGCCGCCGTCGCCTGTCGCTAGAATAATATTAAGCGGCTCGCGAGATTTTTAAGATGCCAGCTTTTTGTGCTGCGGAGACTAACAGGCACGGATTACTTTTCTAGACTGAACTAAAACGTTAGGATTTTTATAGGTTTTAAAATATTGAAAGATCAGAAGAATCTCTGTTCAGACGAATGGAAGGTGTGAAAATTTTGCTATTATCACGTTTCTAGTAAAAAATTAACCCATTTGAAAAGTTTACTTTAATCAATTTTCATTTTAAATTTATAATGGATTTTTCAAAGAATACCATTTTCAGAGCCTTTAAACTCTGTATTTAATGCAAAATTTCATTCGGGTATGCCGTTAAATTATTTAAGCGCGAATACATTCTATAGCGTATATATAAACACATTAAGGAACAAGTATTCCAAAACTAATCGACTGAAATTCAATATTAATTCAGAAGCACATAAAGGAAGATTTCACTGCAAACTCGACCTTCCCGAATTCATTTAGCGCTCCGATAATTAAAAGAAAAAACCTGCCTTATCAACGGCATCGAAGATGAATTTTTTTCGCAAAAATAGCAGCTACTAACCATGAAGTAACAACGAACGTTCGCTCCGCGCTGCTATTACGGATCAAGTTAATTAATTAATTAAATTGCATTAGCTTGATTGCCAAACGATATTCGGCTTGGAAATTAATCCGCTGAATGGGTGGCGTAAAATTTGTTTACGGGATATATTCTCGAGCCAATTAATTCAATTTACATCGTTAGTTTAGGCGGCGGTACGGGAATATTTGTTCGAGAGCTTCTTTTTTTTTTACGTCGTTATAATCCATTGCAGAACCAAAGGTCCGTCGAGTTTTTGCGTCGGTTCTGATCAATAGAAATATTTTTCTTCCCTTCCATTACGGCGATTCTGCGCCGGTATGGTATTACCATAATTGTAGTGCCTTGGGGGAAATTTAATGCTCATCCATACGAATTTGTATTCTAATTAGAAAATTAATCTGAATATCATTGAACCCCAATCCTAAAGGAACGGAAACTATTGTTATACTTTTCCATCAATCACTATTAGAAACAAAAAAAAAAAAAAATGTCAGTCCTCCCAGGCATTACTCTGTGTCCCATCTAAATCCACTTCTTTCGTCACGAACCTCCCACCCACATCAATCAATTATCCTCGAAAATAAAGCCAAAAATCCATTCCCCATATAGAAAGCACATTGTGCGCACGCCGTTCGAAAAAAGAGCAGCAGCCTCGAGAATCCTCCTCGAAAGGAAGCTTCACCTCGAAACAAAAGATCGAGCGGCCGGGCCGATATGCGAGCGGAGCCTTAATCGCGGAAAGGGCTAATAGAGCGGACGCGATATTACATTATCCCGCGGCTAATGGAATTATCGCGTAACATACTTTGCTCGTTATCGCGCGCGCACTCTCTCTCTCTCTCTCCTCCTTCCCTTGCTCTCATAATCTCTTGTAAATTCGTTAGAGCGTTATGCGCTAATGCGGCCCGAGTGTATCGATTGCGCGCGTATAGCGTTATACATATATAAGCACCGGGCAACGAGATTAGCCGCGGAGGCGATTGATGAGAGTTTCACTTGAGAGAGGCGGCCCGGGCGCAGTTTTCGCTAACGCTGAGTGATTAAGCTGCTCGCGCAGCTTTTTATGGAAAGATGGAATGGTACGCGGGAGAGGGGGAGGGTGGGTCGATTTGTTTATTGTGCGGTAATGGATGAAGGAAGTTTTCTTGATCGACGATTTTTTGAGTGGGAATGACAAACGACGGAGTGTCGGTGGCTTTTTCGCGGCTCTCAATCTTAATGCATGTAATGGATTTTTGCGCTGCAGAATTAATGCTATTGGTATTGTTGCGAAGCTTGACGATTAGATAAAGAGTAATTAATATCGATCTTTTTTCATTGTACGCTAATGAATCATTTCAATCAGCATCGTAACCGGTTAAAAACACATTCGTTGCATCACTCAACGTGACATACTTTCTCGAAGTCAAAAATTAATTCTCGAAGAATGCAACTATCAATTAGACTATTAAGATTAATCTACCGTCGAAAATTACCAAGGAGAATCAATCGAGTACAAAAAAATCTTGAGAAACCTTACACTGAGAGAAGAAATATAGTAAAAATTACATATAATCTTGTAAAAATTACCCTACTGTCTAGTAAAGCCACCACAGACTGTCAAAAGCCAAAAAATGACTATACTTTGTAAGAAATTTTACTGTATTGTTTGGTAAATTTTCCGGTTTTGACAGTCTGTGCTGGTCTTATTAGGCAGTATGGTAATTTTTACTAAACTTTTTTCTCACAATCAGCGTACGCAATCAGCTGTAAAACAAATTGTCATAAACCCCCAATGGCCACATGCCAATAAATTAGAGTCCCGCTTAGAATCCGCTGTGCGCGGGCATCATTGAACCGTGCTCTCTCGCAATGATCTCGCGACGCGAGTCCTCCACGCGACAACAGAGCCACTCCGCGCAAGGACATGCGTACACTGGCCAGCGGGAATTCCGCCGTCGGCCGCATTATAATGCCGAGGCGATTAATGGACACATTCCCGGAACCGCCGCGTCTTCACTCGGCAATACGCATTTCCGAAATTCTGCCGGCGTGTGCGCGTGACGGAGAGACGAACGCGCGAGCATCGCGCGAGCGCGGGAGAAATATATTGCGATTATCATTCTCCCGGGAAATGAGCGAAAGAGATTCCGGGGATACGGCCGCCCGCTTTTGACAAAGCGAAATTGCGTGGCCCGAATGGGGAATTTTCGCCTCTCGCGAGTGATTCTTCCGCGCAGCTCTTCTCGGCAGGGCGAGGCTCGATTTTTTTGGTACGGAGGTAAATTGCGCTCGAATTCGAAATGAATCTTCAGGTTATTTAAACATAATTGACACACATTTAAGCAAATGTTGATGAAGAAAATGTTCTTTAGAAAAGCGTTGTATGAGAGATACTAAATATAATAAGTAGAAACGGTTCAGGTACGGCAAGCCACGCTTTTTAAGCCTCTTACTTACGTGTCGCACATTCAGCAATGCATTAGCCACTCCCACGGTTTTTCGAGCATCCGAAGCTCGCCTTAAAAAACAGTATTCGAAAAATGTGATACGCTCGAAGCTCGGCGAGAGCGCGTCTCGCTTTGGCGAAAATCCTCGAAAAACTAGGCGGCGTCCCACTTTAGCTTTAGCATTGAAAAAAAATTACAATGCTCCTCTCCGTCACGTGTGCCTCGCGACTACGTACGTCTCTGGGCGGCTATAAAAATGCGCGTCACGAATAGAATCGAGAGAGGAAAAGCTGCGGACGAACTTTTCGGGCGCAAAAGGTGCGCGCGTGTCGCCGAAAACTCCGCCATCAAAGAGCGAGGGAGAGAGAGAATGAATGAATGAATGAATACTTTTATTTTGCTAAGGTTCAATCGAACCGAATAGCAATTCAACTTTATACATAGATAAATATACATAATTTAGTTT
>UCOL01005357.1:0-11859 GCA_900474335.1 Ormyrus nitidulus | reverse complement strand
CACATACATAACTACAAAACAGGGATGTTAATACAACCTGCGTAAGTGTAATACACGTGTAATACACGTGTAATACACGTGTATAGCTTGTATCTTTTCCTTGTTGCTTTTTGGCTGTAACGGGCTTACGGCCAGCGCTGCGAAAAATTGGATTTATATATTTTGACCAATTGTTTAATTGTTTATAACTGTGCTGAAGGAGTCCGTCGCCGCTGTAGAGAGCGCACGCTTCTTCCACTCGCTCCGATCATATACTAAAGTAGACTGGCTTTTTTCAGTGGAGTCATTCCGAGGGCCACGATTTTGGATATCTCGCCATCATCTCTCTGGAAATTGGAAGGATCTCAGGATTCTCCTCGAAGCAGCTCTGGATCTCTAAACTAAACGGCTTCTCATCCCGACCGTTGACCCGCCATTTTGAATTCAACGTTCGAAATTCAATTTCACCGGTCAAGGGCCTACAGCGGGCGGCCAAGCTGGTGGACTCCCTGCACGGAGGAAAGACTCTTCCTTTACATCCTTATCATTCAGGTAGCAAAAGGGGAGATTGCAGTCGAGAGGTAAAAGGTTAAAAGTTTTTAAAAAGTGAAATAGTTTAGAACATCCATCCATTGTATTTGCGATGGTCGACCATTTCGGGTCTCTCTCTGCCACTCTCTCTGTGCTCTGAGCTTGCTTTTTTTCGGACCTTTCGTGCGCGTTTTTTATACAGTTAACTCCGTACTCCGCGTGCACGTGCGGTGCGGTTCCCTGTTCGGGACGTCCCGTCTCTGCGGGGGGACGCGTCGGGGACGGGCTCGGTCGAAAATTGCGTTTTATTTCGTGTCATTTTGCTTTCGGCCGTAGCGAAATCTTAGGGAGGAGCCCCGAGCGGGACTTCATCCCCTGTCTCTGTGCCAGGGGCCTGAAGGTCTGTTGCTCGCGACTCTGTCCCGGGGAGTTTTCCCCCTTTGATCATTTCGGTCCTCTTTTCGCCGGTCGTGTTCGCGTGGTCCTGCGCTTGCCTCTCTAACTCTGGTTAGAGAGGTTAAGTAGTCCGGACCTTCGCCCTGGGCTTTCTCCCCGGCGCGTGGCCCCTCAAACCTCGGGAAAAGTTTGCAGAGTTCTTATGTGAATCCCTCTGAGGAATTTGTGTTCACTATGTACATAGGTATTTCTGTTAAGCCAAGGTTGTGAGCCCGCGTGTGCTCTTGTAATTATATGTTTACCTTTTGGTTGAATGTTTTGATTCTTACATAGTGGTCTATATTATATTAGTCCTTGGACCAACTACAGTATTTTGTTTTCTTGTCTAAAGTCTCCCCTTGTAGGCCTTCCGGTGTGGCTTGGAGAACTAGTTTTATACTCATTTGTAGTCTTGACCTATCATTTCCAATATTATTAAATTTTATTTGCTACATTTTTAAAGTAAGAAACAATAGTCTCTTGAGCATTGCTGGAGCGTTTGTACACGCAACTATTTGAAACACCTCTAGCCAAAATCTGAACAGTACTATTTTAACCCAGCATCGTTAAATTCTTTTTCATTTCTTTTATATATATGGTTTTGGTTTTCCGGGTATGCTCCCCCTCTAGACTCTAGCCAAGCATATTAGGTTTCCTTTTATACTCAACTCCCCAAGGTCTTGAAATTATCACCGGCTCAACCACCAATTCTTTACAACAACAGCAGGGCTTAGCCACATAGTGAGGGGTGGATGGAGTGTACGTCATTTATTTTGCAACACCCAACTAAATCCCTCGTGTTAGAACCGTTAGAGTGGTATTAGGTTAATTTTAGTCTCAATCAGACAGGCCTGGTTATTGGCCATTACTTTTACCCTTTTAACTATTGTATCCTGACTTTCTGATTATACAACATATATTCATTAGGCCTCTGAATGGGTTCATTTTGAACTCATCCGTACATTGACTGTCACTCAAACTCTTTACGCTGACTTTTATAGTTAAGCTGAGTTGAGCGCAGTGAATTAGGCCAACTAACGATCTCTCAGACTATTGGTATATCTTATTTAGTGTATGTCAACTTTTGTGGTTTTTTCTTTTCTTTTTGTAGTTTTAGATACATATCCATAGTGCGACTCAGAGGTCTTTAGTCTCTGTTATTGAATATTGACTGCGAGCTCAAGGGTTTATTAACCTTGACTCGATACGATTAGTTCTAAGTTTTGTTTCCTGACTAACTCGTTGGTTTAGTTTGTTTCTGACTGAGCTATCTGTTGCAGGGGAGCCCTCTGGACTGGATCTGGGCTGGTCCCGGGGTGGAATTGCCCCTCACACATAGCTCAACCTTTCTGTACCTGCTGCCTCCAGACAGGGATTGGGAGACACCGAGGTTGCAATCTCTGGGCAGCTGGGTTTAAGGTTCCTGCATCCAGTACAGCGTCCGCGAGATACAGGTAGTCGTGCTTCAAAGGCTCCTGTACCCAATTATCCGGTCGGACCTCGAGTCCAGTGAGTATCTTTCGCGGGTACGTGGTTTTTTTTTGACCCCCCAGCGTGTCCAAGTTACGTGTCCCCCTCTGCCGTCCCTCCCCCACACATTTATTTTCGTGGGCTGTTCTTCATCTAAATCATGGCGAAAAAGAGGTCCTACTCCGATGTGGCCGGTATGGAGAACTCCGGGGACCCTCAGGACACTCAGGATCCCAGAAGAGGTTCGGATCGAAAAAAACCCAGAGCCACCCTGGGGCATCGGGGTATAAAGGACTCTGAGGTTCAGGGAGGTCATTCCCAGGCATTGCAAGATGAACACGATCCCACAGTTTCTTTCCAATCGGCAGCAATTCTCGGGGATTATAGTAATCAATCGTCAAATCGTTATTCCAATAGCAACCCTGGTCCTTACGCAGTCGTCATGTTCGACTCGGACCCGTCCAACAACCTGGGTAATCTACATATTGTTTCGGTAGGAGTTAAATTATTTCGGGCCGGCTTCAGGGTAACTGCCCTGAGGCGCAACGGTCCAAGAAAGGTCGCTCTCTCCTTTTTCACTGCGGACGAGGCGAACCACTTTGTGGAAAGGGGAGTTCGCCGGGTCTGCAGTGACTGGAGAGCTTTTATTCCGGGAGAGGGAATATTCAATGTGGGTATAATTTCGGGAGTCCCGCCCAAAATTCCATCCAATGTGTTGCTGCAGGGTCTTGATTGCCCAGATGGAAACTCCATCGAGAGAGTAGAAAAAGTTAAAAAATCGATTGACTCGGAGCACGGTAAAATTCAGATTAATTCGGATCTTTTAAAAATTTTTTGCAAATCCAAGTTGCCAGAACATTTGGAATTATATGGGGTTTTCTTTAAAGTTTCTCGATACGCGCCGGCAGTCATTAGGTGCTTTAATTGCCAGAGATTCGGTCACGGCTCAGCCGTGTGTAGGTCTAGACAGAGGTGTGTGGACTGCAGTCTGCATCATCCAACAATCGAGGGTTGTCCTGGCCCGATTCGATGCGCCAATTGCGGGAAGGACCACACTGCGTCCGAAAAAAATTGCATTTATTTCGAATTCCACAAGGAAGTAAATTATATCCAATCTGTTCATCAGATTAGCAAGGCCCAAGCTGTCTTCATCGCAAGAAGGAAGTACTGGAAGAAAATGAAGGAGATGGGTATTTCGCCCGCGGCATCTCCAAATCCTTTTTTGGAAAATTTTGAGCCCCCGGATGCTCAGGAGCAGAGAGACGATATTCGAACTAGGCGGGTCGCCAACCCAAATGGCGATATCCCCTCTCCCGCTTCGAGTTCGCGTTTATCGCTCCCTCCGGAACCTTTGCGCGGGGCGAGGAGTCCTCCTTCTACCCAGATTGGATCCCAAAGGCCTACATTGATTCAGGTTCAAGAAATTGTGCAGGAGGTTTCTATCAATCCTCAGAATCATGAGTCTCGCTCCCCTCCGAAGCTTCTCAACTCCGGCTCTTCTAATCCTTCGGGAAACAAAAAGGAGAAGTCGCCTCCATCTAGAATCAAGACCCGAAAGAGAGAACCTCAAATTGTTCAAAAAAGGGCGCAGCGCGGGCCCTCATCCTCATCATCTTCCCCCTCGCAAGATCAGGGCTGGGTCGAGACCACGGGTGGGGTCTCGGCCCCCCCCTCGGGGTCTCTCGAAGCCATAGAGGAGGAACCTGCTGCAGTAGGCTTGGAGGGTCTGGAGGCCCCGGGGGACCAGAGCTGGAGCGCTCTCCCCCTGGGGGGCCCTTTCCTTCCTTTCGAGGGGTCAGAGTTGGACCTGGCCACGATAGAAATTAGGACTTCCCAAGCATCTTCGGACTCTTACACATTTCTGCCATCCCATGAATACGGGGAAAACGGGGAAATGGTGCCTCAGGAGACTCCCCAATCCTTTTTAGCTTCACACATAGTAGGAGGGATTCCCGTTGTCAATGCCAAATCGTCTTCTCTTCCAGCCTCAGATTCGGGAAGTTCCCGCTCTCACTCGCGTGCTAGCTCTATCTCAGGTCACTCTTTAAATAAAAAGTCCAAAAAAATCCTAAAGAAACCGGCTAAAGCCAAGAAAATTGGGGATAAAAAGTCCTTGTTAGGGAAAATACGCGCGGGAGGTGCAAAGAGCGCGGACGGCTTACTCTTACAACAATGGCAGGAATCATCGCCTTTCTAAATGCGAACGGCCTTAAAAACAAGTGGCCAGATCTATCGAATGCCGTTCTAAAATATGACGTCATATGTTTTGCTGAGACCAAGCTGAAATCCCCGGACCACGTCCCGGATATACACGGTTATTTAAAGAACAGAAAAGATAGGATTGACTGTGACAAAGATTCGGGAGGGGGGCTCATCACTTTTTTTAAACTGAACATTCAGTTCGAGACTTTACAGTGCGATTTCGTCCCTAGAAACATGGAATATGGTTTCTATAGGGTCTGGGACGGAAAGTCTTCCTGCCACCTCTTCTTTGTATATAACCCTCCCTATAACATAGTCAATGCTATATCGCTGTCCAGATTGTGGGCAGGGCTAGCAACTGTCGACCGCTGTATTATCTTGGGCGATTTTAATGCCCAACACCCGGCATGGGGAAGTTCCTCTTTAAACCAACAAGGACGTTATTTCTTTGACTCCTTAATGGCGCAAAGTAGCGTGACTCTTCTGAACGGAGGTGATCCCACCAGAATCGCTATCGGTTTAAGCTGCCCGGACTTAGGTTTATGTAAGGTCGACATGTCCTCAAGAGTTACGTTTGAAGTGGGTCAGGATGGAATGGGTAGCGATCATCTACCCCTGGTCATTACGATTGACTCATTCCCCAGGCGGATTCAGGGTTCGGATCGTCCCTTTTCATTAACAGGAATCGATTGGGAGATCTTCTCCGATTTTTTTAGGTCAAACATGCGCTTCTTGGGTGATCAGGAAGGGAACATCGAGGTGGCTCTGAAAAGCTTCCATGATCTCGTGGGGAGGGCGGTTGCCTTTGCGGGGGGTAGGGTAAGAAAGCCATCACTCAATCACTCTTTACGCAAGAGGAAGCCCCCTGACGCCCTATGGTGGGATGGGGACTGTTCTCGCCTGGTCGGGGACCGACGCGATGCGCTGAAGAGGTTCAGAGACTCTCCGTCCTCTGAATCTCTCAGCACATACAAGGACCTGGCCAGGTCTGTGGCTAAGGGTTTAGCCAGGACCAAAAAGAGTAAATTTAGGGACTTTATTTCTTCAATGAACCCCCGTAATCCCATCATCTCCAATTTTAACATGATCAAAAAATTTAAAAATAGGTTTTACTCTCCCTCTCTGTCGTCTGTTGATTCCAATACCCCATATAACAACGTCCCCCTCAGGGAAGCCTTCGAAAAAATTTCCAGCAGCTATATATATTCAGACCTGGACCTCTCAACCTTATTCGAATCTGGGGAAGAGAGCAGTTGGCTCAGTAGCCCAATCACGGTGAACGAAGTTGCACATGCCATTCGATCCAGTAAAAAGAACTCTGCTCCTGGCTTCGATGGGATTTCCTATAAAATCCTCAAGAACCTTCCAGATGAGGGGATTACATGGCTTACTGGGCTATTTAAGGTTTTCTTTTCGGGTATTTACCCTACAGAGTGGAAAAAGTTCAAGGTATGCTTTATCCCCAAGAGCGGTGGTAAGGGTTTTAGGCCAATCTCTTTGGCGTCATCTGTACTCAAGACTCTCGAAAGATGCCTGAACGACAGGCTGGTTTGGTGGTCTGAAAATGCCCATATTTTACCGAATTAGTTCTATGGCTTTAGGAGGGGCAGATCGTGCTCTGATTGTTTGGCTTCCCTACATTTGGACGCGGGGATTGCCAAGGACAGGAAGGAGCTCCTTGGGGTCCTATGCCTGGATTTGGAGGGGGCGTACGACAAAGTCAACCTCCAGGCGCTATTACTTATCCTTAAGGATCTTAAAATCCCCCTGCAGTACGTCATGTTTATTAAAAATCTCTTAAATGATAGAGAGATCACGGGATTCTTTCAGGGCGCCCCCTTCAGATCTGCGAGGACGAACAAGGGACTCCCCCAGGGTTGCATCTTGTCTCCCCTACTCTTTAATTTATACATTTCTGCTATAGTAAAAATCTTGCCCTGCAACGTAAGACTCCTGGGTTTTGCCGACGACATTCTTCTTTACTCCAGGGATGGCTCCCCCTCAAATATTCTCAGAGCATTAGAAGTAGCCATGGAAGCTATCAATGGCTGGCTGGCTTCACGGAGTTTAAAGATAGCCTTCAACAAATGTTCTTTATGTTTTTTAGGCTTCAAGGCAAGTGAGATCCCCATAGGATCGGTGTCTGTTCGCTATGCCTCTTCAGTCATTCCAAATTCCAACTGCTTTAGATATCTGGGTTCTTTCTGGGACTCGGACATGAGCTGGGAGGGTCATTTGAGGCACACGGTGGGCTCTATGCGATTGGGTGTCAATATGATGTCTTACCTATGTAGACCCCAGTGGGGAATACACCCCCAGACTGCGCTGACATTTTACAAGACGATCATCAGGCCCAGAGCGGACTGGGCGTCCTTTCTTTTCGCAGGCGCTAAACAAGCCCTTCTTCGGAGGTTGGATGTCATTCAGAACTCGATCCTTAGGACCTGCCTTGGTTGTTTTAGGACCACACCCATTAATGTCCTACATCACATGGCTGGTATCCCTACTCTTAGTATCAGGAGGAAGTATCTCGCTAGGCGCTTAATCATCTCAAATTTTTCAAATATTAGCAACCCCATTGCTCCTAAATTAAAGTTTATGGAAGAATTTTGTAAAAGGTCCATTCTTGGCCCTAGGGTATCCAGATTTGGTTCACTCTTTGACGCTTGGTCCGACACACGGTCCATTAGATCTTCTTCCCTTCGCTTCTTCAAACTACCCATTTTTCTCTGCCCCTACGAGGGCCTTTACATCGACAAAATAGTAAATCTCTCGTGGGAACAGCGACTAAAAGGTTCAAACAAAGATCCCAAGAAGGAGTGGGAATCCCTGGTGAAATCCCTCCAAGCAGGGACAATCTCGATTTTCACAGACGGCTCGGGCTCCCGGGACGGCAGAAGGGGATCGTGCTTTGTGGTTGACGGTTCCACAGACAGGGGCTTCTTTAGAATAGAGGACTCAAATTCAATCCTCTCGGCGGAACTGTTTGCCATATGCAAAGGAGCGGAGTACACCAGTTCCAGGAGAGGTCGCAGTTTTGCTCTATTTTCCGATTCCCGCGAGGCGTTATCCTGCATTGCCTCCAACGGCCTAAACTCCAAAATGCACCCCTTAGTCAGCAAGATTAGGAGCTTAATTTCCTACATGCTAAGCAAGGGTACCTCTTTTTCACTGTACTGGATACCGGCTCATACAAACATTCCGGGGAGCAATAGAGCGGACCTCGGGGCAAGGGAGGCAAGCGCTGCCGAGCAGGTCGATTTAGCCAGGGCTCACTACAGGGACCTCCTCCCTAATCTCGAGTCTCGCCTCCGCCAGGAGATGTATAACTTCACCATTTCCTACGGAAAAGCCGCAAAGGGGAGACTTTATGTTAATCAAGTTAAAGATTTCGCAATGGTTCCATGGTTCGCCCATGTCCTCTCCTTGAACAGGAGACAGATTTGTTTACTGAACCGCCTACGCAGCGGACACAGCCGAGCAAGAGCTCACCTGGCTTCCAAGGGCTTCCTGGTTGATGAAATTTGCGAGTGTGGGGAGGACCTTCATTCTATTGACCATTTAATTTGGGATTGCGTTAGATTCACGATCCAGAGGAGCGCTTTGCTCTCAGAGAGCAGAAGACTGGGCATTCTGAGGGGCTCGAGAGTCATTAGCTTGGTCTTTAATGAAGCCGAATTCAGTGAGAGAATAGTTAACTTCGCGATAGATTGCAATCTCCCGATATAGCCACCTTCCCGTCTGCCTCTGTCACATTTATCCCATTCCTGCGAGTCTTATTCCTCTGTTTCAGGTGTCCGGAATGCTGGGGCCTGTCCGTGGACCGCGAGGATCCGACAGTCAGTCGCTCTTACCTTGACTGGTGGCTCCCTGCCTCCAGGGGGCAGTATTTCAGCTCTGGAAAGACCAAGTTAATCACGGAATTTCTTTCCGCAAGAAGATCAGTTTATATTCTCATGAAGTAGATTCAGATCCCACGGGATTGAATAAATTAAAAATTTATAAAACCAGATTTAATAGATCGACGCACCGAGGATTCAGAGTACATAGCCGCTCCGCGGCGATAACTCTATAAAGGAGAAAAAAAAAAATAACTGTGCTGAAGTTTTTTTATGATTTTATCATTGGTAAGTACAGATAATATATCTTAGTCAATAATAACTATTAACAAATAGAAAATATCTATAGAGGTTATAATTTGTAGATTGAAATACATTTTCTTTTCATTCTGAATCAGTTTCTTAACTTCTGTTTTATAGTAAATTAATTTGAAATCGGTTTTTAATTTATTAATACTTAGTGTACTTTTTTTATTAGTGGTATGGATTTTTTCTTTAGTTTATAGATGTTTCAAATATGCTCTAGTATACCAATTTAAATGTATTAACAATTAAATTTAAATAAATTAAATAACTGATTGAAATTTATAGTAAATATATTTACGTTATGTATTTGTACGCATTTATCATTTACATTGTCTTTATAATGATTACATTAGAACATTTTTATATGCATTTCTTCATGCTATATAGTTTCATAATTAATATTACTTTTAAAGAATGTGAATAATTCAATATACATTTGTTATTATTAATTAAATACATGTTATTATAAATACTTTTATAGATTTTATAATCTCGTTTAACTATTTTAAGTTTTTAAAAAAAAAATTATGTTTTAAGTAATGTTTTTTCTGTATATTAAAAATATCATAAAATATCATAAAATATCTGGAAAAAAAACTTGAAAGATCACTCTTTACATATTTTCAGATTCAACTTTAACATCTTTTATGCAACATGCATAGCCACACACAAATTGAGTGGACCAATTTTGTTAAGTTACGCAATGAATACAGTGGAAAAATTGAAGCTGCTATGTGTGAGTTTTGTGGGAAAATTATTAAAACTTTTGCAAGCGAAAGACTGCAAATGCACAGGTAATAAAAATTATATCTTATTTATTTGTTTTATAAATCTGATCTAATACTGATTCAATATGTTTTAGAAATTCATGTAAGAATAAATTAGCAGAAGATATACACAGGGAAGGTAACGCTCAAAGTACTAGCACTGATGAAACCAAGCAAGTCGAAGAAAACAATACAGTAAGTTATTGCTATAATTAGAAGTCATAATTCTTGTACAAGTTTGTATATTCAATTTAGTTTTGCAGATATATTTCTATGTTAAATGATAAAAAGAAAATCATATATATTAAATAGAACATTTTATATACTAATTACTATCAGAAATACTATGGTTTTCCATGTATTTTGATCTGCAGAATTCAAATTTAAAGTTATTTAGCTCTACACGGAGAGAAATTTTTTAGAAAAATTTTCACCCTAACTTAAAGACTGTCTTCGAATTGCTGACGAGTATAGTAATTTTTCTAAAACATTTCTCTCCGTGTATCATTATCCATTTTTTTAATTCACAACAAACACGTAACCCAAAGGAAAGCATTACTTAATAATAAACAAATAATTAAATAAATAAATGATAAACTCCTCCATCACATGACACGGGAAAAAATATTAATTAATATTAAACAATTAATTAACTAACTAAATTTTACACCACTCAACCACATAACCCCGGGGAAGAATTGTAATTAATAATAAATAATAAATTAAACAAATACACTGTATACCCCCCAACCAAGTAACCCGGGAAACACCTTAAATAATAATAAATAAATAATTAAACAAATAGACTGGAAAACCCACAGCCACATAACCCGGGGAAAAATTTTAATTAATAATAAACAATAAATTAAACAAACACAATGCACACCCCTCAACCACGTAACTCGGGGAAAAGCCTTAAAAATAATAATAAATAAGTAACTAAACAACCTTAAATAATAATAAATAAATAATTAAACAAATAGACTAGAAAACCCACAACCACATAACCCGAGGAAATAAGCCTTAAATAATAATAAATAAATAAATAAACAAATAGACTGGAAAACCCTCAACCACATAACACGGGAAAAAATTCTAATTAATAATAAACAATAAATTAAACAAACACACTGCACACCCCTCAACCACGTAACCCGAAGAAAAACATTAATTAACAACAAACAATAAATTAAAATGCACTGTACACCCCTCAACCATGTAACCCGGGGAAAAATTCTAATTAATAATAAATAATAAATTAAACAAATAAACTGTAAAATCCACAACCACATAACCCTGAGGAAAGCATTAATATATTGTAGAATATTTTTCTTATGTTATTTACTTTTTTACTTAAAAAACTTGTTTTTATTTTCAGGCTAAGGGTAGAAAACGAACTTTTGATGACGTAGACATTGCATTAACAAAACCCGAAATCGACAGTAAATTAGCTAAATTTTTTTATGCCTGTAACATACCTTACAAAGTTGTTGAAGATGAATACTTTTTAGATTTAATAAATAGTTTATGTGAAATAAATTTTAAATATAAACCACCATGTAGACAAGTACTTGCCTCCAGTTTTTTACACGACATACATGAAGATATTATTGCAAAAAGGAAACAAATGTTTGAAGGAACTGATAGCGTTTTATTAGTAGATGGATGGCGAAATAAGACTTTAAATCGAAAATTACTTGTTTGCACTATGCGCAATATTAATGTTCCTCAAGCGTTTTTATCATGCAGAGATATATCATTGGAAAAAGAAGATGGAGAAACTTTAGGGCAAATCATTCAAGAAGCTATCGAAATTGCCAAGGATAAATACAACACTAATATTTTTTCTATTGTTACTGATAACGACAGCAAAATCATTTGTGGAGGAAGATTAGCAGAAACGTATGATAATGAGAACTTATGGCAATCAACTTGCTCCATCCATAGTGCAAATCTTTTAATTAAAAGTTTAGTAGACAGGTCTTTAATCGAAAAACTACGTAATGTTATCCATACATTCCGTGATCCGAAATTGGATACGTTAATAGAAAGACTTGGAGGTACAAAATTAAAAATTTTCCAGACACACGATTTTGTTTCATTCGAGATACTTGCGAAAATGTTTTAAAAAACTTACGCATATTGCGTCAAATATCGTTAATAGATGATGTTTATATTGAAGAAAATGTAATGGATACTATATTCGATGAAAATTTTGAAACTGAACTAGCTCGGACTATTGAAGTTGTTACACCTATTTGTAAGCTTATTAACCTTTAAAGGGCCGGAAAGCCGATATATCGGCTCGGTCCATGATAGGAACATTGTAC
>UCOL01005356.1:0-11862 GCA_900474335.1 Ormyrus nitidulus | reverse complement strand
ACATATCCCAAAGTTCTAACAAAATCCGTGACCCAAACAAGTGAGACTCTCCTGGTCAGTGTGGTATTTTAACCCTTTTATAAATTTTAATAGAAGTATAAACTTAATTATTTAATACTGAAAGCTTTTCATCGATCTCCGCTGACTCTTTTTGCTATACAAAATCGAAAATTAAATTAGCATGATAAATCGAAGTATGGCTTTTCAATAATAAATTCCATTTCGAATCATACGGATTAATAAGTGATTCCGTATTAATTATTCGCTTATTCCTTCGCTCGTCAATGGCCGATACGTCACAATGAAATGACATTTTCCTATTGGCCCGCGACAGACAACTTTTTACGTTCACAATAGCTATAAATTATTCCGCGATTATTGCGGCTGATTTCCATCAGGCGAGCATTGTCAGAGGGCGCATTTAACAAGCCCGGCGTGCGGTGTCAAAAATTTCAATCAATCGGTCCGAAAAAAATCTCGTTTCCGCCGCCCGTTCAAAAGCGCAGCCAGCTCGCGATCGTTCATACACAGGCCAATTAGCCAAAAAAGAAAAAAAAAAGTGTCGGCCCCGTCGAAAACGAGAAGTCCGACAATTACCTTTGATTAGAATGCTAATTGCGCCGGGGCGACTCTTTGACTTCTCTCACTCGGCTGAAAATTCAATATAGCGATTCGCAGCGAGCAGTTAAACTAGCGAAGCCTAGGCCCGGCAGCTCGGCGCGAACGAACAAACGAGAGCGGAGCAGCCGACTGTGCACGCGCCCGACTATACCCCCCCTCCGTCCCACCCCTCCCGTAAATTCGGTTTACTTATCCGGAAGTCGAGGTCGAGCTGCTGCTGCCGCCGCTGCCGCTGCTGCTGCTGTCTGGGGCTGTGCTGTGCTCGAGCGCCGACCGCAATCGAATAACCCCCGCCGGAATATTTGCACACTCCTGACAAACTGTGCCGCGCGCCGAGCGGCCAGTTACATAGTCCGAAATGGACCGGAGCACCAGCCGACCAAAGCAGCCGATGAGTGCGAGTAAACGTACGATTTTATGAGAGCTAATCCGAAAAAAAGACCCGCTCGCTAATTATGTTTGAACTGCGGTGCGGGAGCGGCTTTTACGAGTCGACGCGCTTAAGGCTAACGGAGACTTGAGGCGCTTTCGGCTTCGGAGCGCTTTTTTTTTTAACGAAAACGGATTATAATTATATTTTAATGTTAAAGCCGTTCTAATTCTTAGGATTTAAAAAAATATAATCGATATTGAATCAATTAGAAATGCGGATTTATTATTGACATATTTCTTGTCCGAGTTGAGTTTTTATCTGGAGAACCAAAATAAGCTAAGACAAGATGAGACTTTTATTGAAAATTAAAAAATTCAATAACCCAAAATATGAAATGTTAAACAGCAGATTTCTTTCTGATTTAATAATAAAATCCTGAAATGACACTCCAAAGCATAAATCCAAATGAAATTTGTTCAAGTAGAAATGTTAAATTATAATTGTGGCCATTTATAAGTAGACATGTACTCGAGTGCATTACGTATATAGCATTACGCAAGCGCCGTCGCTTTCCTCGCAATTATTCCGGATTTACCAGAAAATAATGCATTAATTACATTGTCCCGCGCACATCTCCCCAGTCGACAGCATTATTGCGGCTCACAAAGGGACCAGAGTCCCGTGTCCCGGTCATCGTGCTCCCCCCCCTTTCTTCGCGAGCGACACGAAAATAATTCGTCGTCCCTCATAAAGTAGAAATCTCGCTGCGAGCTAATTCCCGTGGGATCCTCGAGCTTTCCGAACACACGTACGCGCGTCCACCGCACCGCGACCGCTTCCTCGCGTCTCTGAAAGCAAAAGAGCAGAGCCGGGAGAAAGAGGGAAGAGATAAATGGAGCTGCAGCGGGAGGGAGAGAGAGAGAGAGAGAGAGGTAGAGCAGTCGAAGGAAAGTCCAGGCTCTCGGGTTCTCTGCGGTCGCGGATTGGCAGACGGGAGCACGTCGACCGCTAATGAAGCACTCCGAGGGTCCAAAAGCGAGCGGCGCACCGCGACGGCAGGCTGGGCACAAAGCCGGCGCGCCCGCGCCACTAAAACTGAGCGATAATCCAAGGGATTTCGAGGCCTCCGAAGTCGCGGTTAAAGCGGCGCGCGCGGGGCTCTTCTCCGGATTTTCGATTCGCTCGTTGTTCGTCCGCTGCTGCTGAGTTAACCTTTGCTCGCTCTGGAAGGAGAGCGCCGCGAGCGAGGGGTGGTACCCCTTTTTTCAGTCGCTGAGCTCGGTTGGGGAAGACGCTAAGTCGCTTGAAATGCTGCCGCGACTCTTTCAGGACTGGATTCGAAGATTTACTTATGATTCCGCCTTTATCGATCAAACGATTAACCGGAGGATATGATAATCAGGCAGTAGCATATAACTTGATTTCGTTTCTATTGATTTTTGTAACGAAATTATAAGTGATAATTTTGCATTTATGTATATTTTATATGAGTAGTTACGATATGTCCGTGCACAAAAGAGGCTTCAAAGAAGAGGTGTAAAGGGCGCAAGGAAAAAGCAGCATTACTAGTACTTAATTTTGTACTCTCAGTATCTATAAAAGGTACAGAAAGTGTGCTTTGTAGGGAGAAAATACCCCGTAAAAAAGTTTTATAAACGTAAAAGTTTTTTCTTGCTTGGAAAATGTAGAATAAACAAGGTATCATACGCCGTACGTATCATATAAAAAGGCTCTGTATACAGTCCAAATTGTAATAATCAAATTATTCTAAGAGTTTAAGAACATTCACGTGTAATCCGCATTTATTACTATAACTTGCACGTTTTCAAAAGTGAGTTTACATGACATTGGATAAATGAACCGTTCCCCGGTGGACATTACCCCGGGATCAATACATTATTATAGTTCTCTAATCAAACGAAGGATGAAGCGATGTTAACAAGCGTATCTGCCGACTGAGCGATAGCAATAACAAGCGACTATAATAATATCGCTAAATCCAGCGGCAGCTCGCATCAAATAATTCCTGAAAATCGGAAATCTCGACAGTGGAACGCAGCTCCCTCTCTCTCTCTCTCTCTCTCTCTCTCTCCTCTCTCCGCGTCGCGCATTAGCCTCTCGCGCGTATTACGGTCGCTCGTGATAAACGTGGGAAGCGCTTAGGGGTAGTTTTCGCCGCGAGGACTCCGCGCGCTCGCGTCGCGGCGCCGCGGCTAAACTATTGTCGGCGCTCGCCCCTCGCCAGCGGGGATCGTATTCATCGAGTTCGAAACGAGAGCGAAAGCGAGGAGAATTTCAGCGCCGCGCGCGCTGCCGCTGCCGTCTCCGCTGTTGCTGCTGCTGCTGCTGCTGCTGCTACTGCTCCATCTCCGCGCGCTCGTGTTTACCAATTTCAATGCAAATATGGGAGGATCTTCTCTCTCTCTCTCTCTCTCCCTCTCGCAGCAGCGAAGCGCAAACATATCGCCCGCGAGAGCAGCCAAGGTCCCGACGCGCAACGTGACGGCAAGCCGTGTTTGTTTGTTAGTTTGCCCTTTGCCGAACGACAACTTTCCGGACCCCAAAGTACCCATCCCCTTGCCCCCCCTCTCTCTGCTCGAGCGTCGCTGCCTGCGAGGATTTTGCAAATTATTTTTCTAGGAGATCGGTTCCGCTGTGATTCTTCGCGACGAGGCGACGAGGCGACGCGACACTTGAGCTCGGGGTTTTACTTTTCGATTTTTATAATTAAGAAACAACTTTTGCTGGGGATCTTTGACTTGTTTGTGTTTGTAAAAGTTACTTTTGCCCGTACATCTGTCGCTTGTCATTTGACGAAGAGCACAACACAATGTCGTACATCAGAAAATAAAAAATTTTTTAATAGTAGTTTTAACTGTTTACTATATTTTATTTCAATAACAAAGACGAGTTGAGCAGTCCTTTAATTAACTTTAAAGAGGAGACTAAAGAATAGATTACAGTTTCTGTTATTCTTTTAACTGTCCCTCTATTAAGTTAAAGCAGTAGTTTTCAGCTTTCGTATTTCCAGATTTGCATCTAAAAGATTTAGTAATTCATTTCTCTGAAACAAGAATAAAGTACGCGCAGAACAACTTTTAATTGTTCCAAGCACTTTAATAAAAAGACTTTATAATAAAAATGAATTAACTTAAAAAAAAGGAAACATGCGTATTTCAGCAATTTACCTGAATTGTTGACAGTAATCGGCTGGCCGTCTTCCCTGCGCCAAGTTATATTTGGCTCCGGTGAGCCCGTGGCGGCGCAGCGCAAACTTACGTCGGACCCTTCTTTCACCAGCATGTCTGCACTGGTCTGCTCGTCTATTATATCGGGTGGAACTGCAACGGGAAACGAAAATAATTAATGGCATATTCTGGCGGATCGAGTCGGGAGCGTTGCTTAGAAATAATTTTTTATATTCAAAATCCAAATCGAGGGTCTACTTTCGAAATATGCAAATGTTGCCGGAACAATTCGTATGAATTTCAAAACGTTGCGGCATTCCATTGTACTGGGGATATAAAAACGGGGAATGAACCCTACGTATGGCCCTGGAATTGGAAATACTATCTAAAGAGTACGTTTCATTTAAGTTTCATATTCTCTACCGTGTACCTTAAACATACATATTTAGATCGGTGAATGGTCTACTTAAAGTATCGCATAAAATCTTACGTATCGTATGAAGGTGAAACACGATTGCTTTAATGATTTTAAAATACTCTTTTAGGGCGGTTATTAATTGCTTGTTTCTTTATGAAAATTGTAATAATAAGAAAATACATTTAAGAAAAATAACATTTTTTTTTACTAAATTTTGCGTTAATGATTTTAAACAATCTCTTAAAATTTGGATCCCAAACCTTTAACACATTAAAGGGATATTATCGTAAATTACAATAACCTCGTAAATCACTCTCATCTTGTATCAAGTGCAGTTTAACACAATGAATGGCCTTAATCGACACTATAGTAGAATTGAGTTATTGTTGTCAGCTAACTCTTCCCTTAATAGGCATTCGGTAAACTACAAGTCCCTGCTTTAAAATGTTTCTTTGCAATACTTATTAGAGCTACATTTTAATTATTTACTTTACAAATCAGTGAAAGAAAATGTCACCTGTGAAAAAATATTTTTGTTCGAGCAAGCATATTTTAAAACTTTTAAATCGCAAAAATTCACGCAAATGAGTTGGGGAACGATTCCGAAAATACCCCCAAGATATTCGGGTTTAATCAAAAGGAAACTAAAAAGAAGATAAAATTGCGCGAGAACCCGAGAAGAGATAGCTATTCGAAAAATGTGAAAGAAAACAATACGCAAAAGGGAAATAAAACGAAAATAAAACTCTGCTACATTATAAGAGGAACATTGAAGTACCACTGCGAAAATAAACCTTACGCGTCGCCCCTTTTTTTACACAATACCCGATAAATAAACATTCCCGAATTAGGCCGAAAAATGTTTCGAAAGTACGACAAATCACGGCGAACCGAGCGCCGCGACACTGACGTATCCGACTTTCATTGCCGGCCGGCGAAACAAAGGCAGTCGTTTGTTTTTTATCGACTCGCGTAAGGGCCGAGAGCTAGTTGGCTCGGCAACTCTCGCAATTAGCAGCCGGAGCGCTTTTCCCTCGATCTTCCATCGAGATTTACGTCGCTTCAAATTGCATTCCTTTTTCCGGGGCGACTGCCCACCCCCCGCTCCTCTCCCCGCGCCGCCGGCGGCGGCAAAATCAGCAGCCGATTTGGCCGCTTCTCCTTTTTTCGAGGGCAAAAGCCGCCGCCTCGACGGGTAGTAGTCGTCGTCGGGGGCACTCGTATGAGCCCTCGCGGGAAAACGAATATTGCACGACTACCGGGGGCAACGAGGGCTTTGTTTGCCCTCCTCCCGTTTTCGATATAAACATCGGGGCAGAAAGAGAGGGAGAGAGAGCCCTCCTTGTAGTATCAAATCTCTCAAAATTATATTTTTATAGCGTTCCTTCGGCTTGATGATTCAAATAAAACGTCTGCCTGCTCTTGGAATATTGGCTTTGTTTTTATTTCCTCTTGCTCGTGGATAGAAAATCAACTGTTAAACTCGAAATTGATAGTTAAAGTAGAATATTATACAGTGGAACAAGATCTATTTTTTTAAGCTAAAAGTAGTGAATGAAGTATTTTCCAAAATTGATTGAACTCAATTATATAAAAATGCATCGCTTCAATCATTTAAAAATTTCATTATTTATTCAATTAATTTTTCAAAATAAATAGCAGTCTAAAATAAAATTTTATTTGAACGAAATAATAATCGTCAATTTAAATAATTGCATAAAATAATTGATAAGATAAATATATTTTAATAAATCAACAATTTTAATGAGTTTAAATTTAATTGGGTTCAATTTGAACATTTAAAAGGATGTACATTGATCCACCGCGGTGTATTAATTTCCGAGACTTTATTAAATTTGTGATCCGAAAAAATGATATTTATTAAAAAAGGAGCAAAGCAACTTTGACGAATCAAACGCGTTCGCCAAGCTTTGCCCGGCTAAAAATCAATGTCCAATATTTTGAGTATCGACGAGAGTTTGCGTATGAATGCGACGCGGACATAATCGAAAAAAAACTTTAATTCCCCTAAAAGGCTCGATCGAAGCTGCCGGCACTAAAAAAAAACTAATTACACCCCGCCGAAAGTTGAAAAATCCTTTCTGGGCTTACAACAAATTTGCACACCGGGAGTAATTGCCAGTGCAAACGGTTCCCGCTGCGATTCGCGTATGAATAAAAACGGCATATATATCCCTCTCGCTCCGTCAAACGCTCTCGTTCCGGCTTTTCAATCGGCGCTCGAGCGCGACTCGTAAAAAGATAAAATTATCGGTCCGTGCGGCCTTCTTTCTTATTCAGCGACCTAAATAAAAACGTAACAAACTGCCCAATACACGTCCCCTCGATGACAGGCCACCCCCTTCAGTTCCAGAGCCCTTCGAGCGCGACGCGTATCATTACGGACAATCAAGGGTGCGTCTCGATGAAAAGATTCGCCGGGACAATGACTCCCTCTCTCTCTCTCTCTCTCTCGGCCTGTCCATCTTTTTTCAGCGCAGATTCATGCTCGGCGCGTGCGGAATTATCGCGCATAAATCAAGCGGGTACGACGCACTCTTTCTCTCGCACAGTTATACGTGTGTGCGGGTAGACCCTCGGCTCGGTGCGGCAGCACGCAATAAAGTGCAATGATAACGCGAAACGACATCCAGAACGTCATATCCGGAGGAAGGGCAGCGGCCCTACGCCCGTCGCCCCCTTTCTCTCTCTCTCTCTCTCTCAGCCCTGCCGACGAGCTCTGCGGCAACATTACCGAATTCACTCGCTTCCTCTTTCTTTCTCTCCGGCTGCAGGTTTTTTTTTTTTTTTTTTATTTTTCGCTCTTTTTCGCCGCTGGTTCTTCATTTCGTTCGCTCGTTCTCCGCGCTCTCTCTCCTTCCTCGGGCTTTCAATAGCGGTGTACTGTTTCTTATGCGTTTAGTCGTTTCGTGTCGAGTGTTTTCTTTTTTTTCGCGTCGATCGCTTTTTAATTGACATTGCTTTTAGTTTCCTTTTCGCCGCGCCGTCGATTGATGAAAAATAATGGAAATTTCATTGTTGCATTGTTTCTGGAAATATTTTGATAGAGTTTGCAAGCAGTTTGTTCAAAATGTCGCCGCTGCTTGGCTTGTCACTGTTGAATTTCTTTATTTTATGCGATAAAATGCATAAAAAATACAATACATTGATTGTTTCTTGAATTTAAATTTTTCCAGTTGAAGTTTAGTTATGAAATTGCAATAGCATCCTCTATTCTAATACACCTGGAGTAGAATTACAAATCTGATTAGAAACTTTACAGAAAGTCAGACGTGCCCATCAAATGCAAGCCAAAAACCAAATCTAAGGAAAAGACATCTATTTGAAATTTGCAGTTGTACCCAAGAACTTGGATCCAAATTTCGATAAAAGAATCGCCGTCGCCTCTTATCCGCTCTGCTCTTGTCTCCAAAGCACTTGGAATTTAATCCCTTTTTCCTAAAAGCCAAACTGTATTTCAGTGGTCATTGCTTGCACAACTCAAAGCTCAGCTCTCTCGGCTACTGAGAATTTATCCTTGCCGGGGACTTTGACGCGTCGCAGAGGGCGCATTAAACCGGTTCCGCCTCCCGCCATCATCCTCCGGCGTCACATCTGCTCTCTCTCTCTCTCTCCCTCTTTTCCCGCAGGTTTTCGATTGGCGTTGGCCCCCGCGGAAAGTCAAGTGGCAACTCGTCCCTCGCGAGTAATGTCTTACAGGTCCGGGGGCCTCGTCCTGACGCGCAAATCAGCCCCGAGGCAGCGCCGGACGACGGGCGATTTTATTTCCGCCGGCCGAGATCCGCTCTCGGGCTCTGCTGCTGCTACTGCTGCCGGAACTCGATTTGCGGTCGGGCGAGTGCCCGATGCCCCTGCCGAATTTGGTGTATAGTTGCCGAATCCCCTGTAGTGGCAGCGCCGATCTCTCTTTTTACTCCCTCCCTCCCCCACCGGATCGACTGCATATACGTGTGCTTTAGATTTACGCGAGAGAGAGAGAGAGACTCTCTTCTATTCACTCGATTTTATTCGCTATTTCGTTGAATTTGAATCGGTCCTTCTGCGGAGCGTCACAAAAAATACTTTCGTTTTACTTGTTTAGGCGATGGTAGTTCGTTTCCTTTGATAAAAGATTGCAAAAGCCGGAGGTGGCTGCTAACTAATTTTAAAAATCCTTATTTTATTTTCTACATCTAAAGCAGGACCGACCGATTATCGAATTGAAATAAAAATAAATTCAACCGAAGTAAAAACTTTTTCTAAGCGTTTGATTTTTAAACAGCTGAAATCGATTTCTTATCTGCGAAGGCACGCCCGAGTATTATCCGACACGAAAGCGCCTCGGCTTTAAGCTTTGTAAACTCGAATTTTTTAACCAATTTCGTTAATCTGTCTGCAGGCAATAAAAAGGGAACAAGAGGCAAGAATGAAAAGATAATGGAAAATTTGACTAGCCTTTACGAGCAGTTCTATTTTCCACTCCAGCACCTTTCTATTCTTCGCTACTTCTTTTTTATCGGTTCTTTTCACTATCTATCCTCTATGTTCCCATTCGATTTTTGCACGCGTACGTGTTTTCCTGTTTCTCTCCCCGCTCCCCCCCCCCCCACCCGGCCCCTTCCAGTCCGCAATCTCTGTGCAATCGGTCCAAGTTTCCCATCAATCTGAGGGAAGGGTCACTCGGTCCAACTGTCCGATCAGGCGGCAGCAGCGCCACACCAAACTTCACCTCGTCCCATGATCCGAATCGGATCGGCGCGCGCTTTTTCCAATCGCCCCATTCTCTCTCTCTCTCTCTCTCTCTTTTTTCCTCCGAAGCGTTTCGAAACTCGGTGACCCATCTGCGGTTTCTGTTTCTTCGTTCCGCCGAGCTCTCGAGAGCGGGGAATGGAGATTGATTCGTTCGCCCTTCCCCGCGAACGAGCGGAGCCGGAATTCACTATTGCCTCTCGGCATTAATGCGCTCTAATAGAGGGCGCGGGGGAGGTTCGCCGCGTGTACAACTCCCGCCGCCTCCGCGGAAATGATGGGAAATAAATTAGGTTTCATTGTCGGCTCGTTCGAGCGGCGTGTTTTTGCAGGGGACGGATAAGGATGTAAAATACGATGCTGCGAAGGGCGAGGAACTATTCATTTGTTTCTAGCTTTCTGATCGAGTGGATTTTAAGCGAATTAGGGAATCAATGGTTTCAATGCCTGGGTGATTAATGAAACTTTGATCGTTTAATCGGGACTTGCTGTGTAGACTTGTAATGCTTGCTAATTGCTTATTACGGATTGAATAAAATTAGTGAACTTGAATGGATCGAAGGGGGAATGAATTTTGAGAGGTTTTGCCTTTTGTAATTCTACTTGGAGCTACAAACGTGAAACGCAAACGTAAAAAGAAAAGTGGTGTCTCTCTATTAAGTTTATCTGCGAGCCATTTCGAATTTATTAAATCATCAAAAACGATCTAAAAGCTTCTATTTCCGTTGACAGTAACATTTATTTTGATGTTCCAATCCTGTTGATAAAAATTTGATTACCGCACATTCTCGTCCTACGAATCGTCAAACCGTTGTGTGGATTATCCGTTCGGCGCTACATGCTGGTATCGCATTGACGGGCTGAACTTTTAACTTTAAGCCGCTATTCGCATTGAAGAGATTATCGGAAAAATATCCCGCATTAATGTACACCAGTTATATTAATAAATCATTGCAAATGAATAAAAACTCTGACATTCTCGATGCGGACGCGAAATCCAACAATTAAATTTCTATTTCCGGTATCCAGCAGTAATCGCTTAATCGACCTTTCAATTACCGATGTCACTGCGGTACCCTAAACATTTCCCTTCAATAATTAATTTAATTTACTCCAACAGTCCCGATTCTTTTCGCTTTCAAACCCCGATTTAAGCGGACACGAAGGCAGGAGAGCTTCGGAAAAAAAAGGAAAGCTCGCGAGGACGGAATGAAAATAAAAGGAGGAATAAAACAAAATCCGGAGGCTGCAAGTGTGCGTGTGTGTGTGTGTGTTCGTCTTCGCAAGCTCCTTCTAGCTCGTCGCGCGTTCACGCGCGTTTGCCTGGGACGAATCCCCGGGGGAGAGGCGAGAAACAGTAGGCGGCGGCGGCGGCTTGCTCGTAAGCTCCCCGGGACAAAGAAATCTGAACGATGCAAGTTGAAATTGGATGCCCAGGCCGATCAAGGGGGATTCGCAGGGCGACTCGCCGGGAAAAAGAATGATGCGAGAGCGCGAGTCTTTATTCCTGCTGGGACACTGCAACCGCTACGGCTTTAACCGCCGTAGGATTGTAATCTGGGATAGAAAAAAGCCGAGTGTCGATCATAGAAATCGAGGCCCCGAAACAACTCCGCCGTTAAACGTTCAGTTTGTTTTTCACTTTTCTTTACGTCGGGCTACTTATCCGCTCGGGAAAAAAAATACTGCTTTCGGAAGAAGAGAGGCCGCGGGAATTTATAATAAAAGCCGGGATCTCGGTGTGTCGAACAATGCGACAGGGATGGTGTACCACCGACAGCTTACGCTTCGCGTCTCTGTTTCGCGGCGAAGGTAGGCTCTCGACAAATTGAATTTATAAATAAAGCCCCGCCGCGCACTTTATTCGCCGAGGGACAAAAGTCCCGGTTACCCTGAATAGTGCGAACCGAATGCAAAAAAAAAAGAGAGAGGCGCGCGCCGGCCGTGGCTCGGATGATTAAAACGCCGCTACAATAGGCTGCGGAGACTCGGGTGTGTCCCTAAAGCTTTCGCTACTTTCGTTTTTTGCGGCGACGGCGTGCGCTCGCCAATGGCTTGTTTCGCTCGCAGGACGCGCGCGGCCAGAGCCCGGGGGCCGCGAGCGCGATTAAAGCGCGTTTTCACGCTATATTACGGCCGAAGAATGAGCTCGCCCATTGCTTAATCAGGCTTTAACAAAGAAGCATATTGAATGGATTCAATCTGCCGTTTTGCGGAGCTCTTTCTCTCTCTCTCTCTCGTTACGTACCGAACGGCTGTGGTTATAGAGATAATTTTCAGCGTTTAAGTAATTTGAAATGTTTTGTTTCAGTTTTTAAAGGGTTATTGAAGTATTTGCGATTTTATTATGATGTAGAATGTTCAAAAAAGTGATCGAAAGAAGTCTGTGAGTTAAAATGCTGTTTTAAAAAATGTTCATTATTCAATATCGGTACCATAAATAATAAAAACTATATAATATAAAAACCGCTGCCAAGTCATTGGCAGTTAGCTTCCTCCTAACTAATTTATTG
>UCOL01005355.1:0-11858 GCA_900474335.1 Ormyrus nitidulus | reverse complement strand
CTTTATAACATATATCATCGCTTACTTAATCAGATGATAGTTAAGTAGACTAAGAATTATGTTTTAAAAGTTCTATATTTTGGTTCACAACTACCTTAAATGTGCCAGAACTTTAAATTTTAAGTAAATAGTAAATATATACAATTTTATAATTTCAATACTATTAAAATTATTAGTTTACCTTTAGCTTATTATGTGAATACATATTTTAAATTTATAATTTAAAAAAATGTTGAAAAGAAAGTCGTATTAATACACTTAAAATACACAATTATAGTTTACTCAGGTATGCAAACTTGCTGTGCAGAAGGGAAGTATATATTTTATTAGCAGAACATGATTATACCGACGCTCTTTCGATTAGTGTAAGTAAATTAATTTCATAATCTGATATTGATAATATATACAGAGAATATGTGTTGAACTAAATAGATGCAAAGTGTGTAATTAAAGCCCTTAATTTTCTCAACGAAATACATTTGATACTCGAAAATGTAATAGCATTAATTGTAACTCGTGGTCATTAGAAGTTAATTGTATATTACAAGATACATCTCATTAATATATATATATAATATTCAACAAGATTCATTAGAAGTAAAAAAAATACTGACCAATTAAGTAATTTTAATTGGCGCTTCCAAGTTTTTAAAATTAGATTAATAGTAAAAGTTTGTTTTTTTATCTCTTTTAATTTTTATCTTTATTAATTTTTAGTAGAAATGTTTTATCAAACGAAATAAATTTAATCAGTTTTTATCTTTGTATTATAAATATTTCTTAATACTGTTTAACATTGCATTACTCATTGCAACAGTTTGTTATCTGTTTTACACGATCTTTTCTCTAGAAGAGACATTTTTAATGACGGAATCAAGTGTGACAATAATCTTTCAAGACGATTAATAAAAACGTCATTTCCTACAAACGACGGCTTTAATAGCGAACAGTTTTTGTTCAGCATTTTTTAAATCACTAAAATTAAGAATTATCAAGTTTTATGTGCGTCGTTTCGAAAGATAAATAAAAGTTATCTCTTGTTTTGCATAATTATTCATAGAAGCGTTTACTAACTTCACACAATATTCTAATCAAAATTAAATTATGATACAGTATTAATTATATAACATTATATTGTAACCGCAATAGATGCATTTAATTTAACTATGCATCCAAAATTCATATATCTGAACTGTAATCTTTTGTACCTGCTTTTTCCATTCTAACTACTCATATTTCATGTAAAATTTTTAATTATTTTTTATAATCGGGTCTCAAAGTGCGTATTTCAAGTGTGAAAAAATCTCTTATTTTCACGCAATTGAATAAAAAAGTTTAAACTACAATTATATTTTAAAGTGTTTATTGCCTTTTGTTTATGTATATATTTTTCAAGATTTATACCAAACTTTCTAAAAAGATTTTTTAATTTATCTACTTTTTTAAACAAAATCATATATTCTTGTACGTTTTGAGATATTTTTAACAAATATAAAATGAAGTGCGGAAAAAGTGTGTACGATTTCTCTGCAATAGTCGAAAAATCGTATTTTACTACAGTGCAGGCAATATTGATATTATTTATATAATAAACTGAAGTCCATAATTATATCAACGGTGTACTTCAACGCAAGGCTTAATTTATTTCCGTACTGCGCCTATTTACAAATAAATCGCTCACATACATATTCATTAATTATCAGTAATTATTAGCAGCCACTCAATAACGCAATTATAAAAATTGCAGCATAACTTTCGTCTACAACTTGCAAGCTTTAACCATTAATCATATTTTCATACCAAATAAAGAGTTATATAGTTTTCCTTGTAAACATTAAAAAAGGTAATTTGAATTTAAACAATTTTTTAACCGTTATTACCTTTATTGACGATAATCGCAGTAATACAAAAGAAGTAGAAACAATGAAACATAACTGTCAGAAATCAACCACTTAATGTCCACCTTTTGCATTACGAATTTTAGTATAGCAATATAAGGTACGATCAAGCGCCGTGTGCTTTTTTTCCTGCAAAATCGGTTTTCAATACCGCATAAAACTCAAATAAACCAGCGTTTTGGACATTATATACCCGGAGTAATTTGCTTTGTCGGTGCTCCCGCGCTCATAGTCAGTAAATGTAACAATGTTATACGCCCCAATAAAGTATTCCACCATAAGTATCTGCCACTCCGGCAGCTTTAACGCACAGCAGGGACGAGCTTTATGATTATTAGGCCTGATAGCTTTTTATGAGGTTTTTTTGTCCCGCTTCTCCTAATGCCCCTCCCCCCCTTTACCTTTTACCTTAATTTCGATAAGGAAGCATTGTTTCGTTTTTCAGACGTGCCATTTTGCATACGTGTGCACTGGCTTTCCAAGGCTACCAGCTGCTGAGTAACGACTTCGTAATGACTGATAGAGCCATTTTGCTTTCCGAAGAGCAGGCTAAATCATTATCTAGTCGTGAATCACGTGGTGTGCTGTTCTCCCTCGGCAATTAAGACGCAGAAAGCGACGGCGTCGCCTCTGTCGACGCAAAGCTCTCGGGGCAACTACTTTTTCTCGCATTATGCCGTGCAGTGTGTTTGGCCGCGGTACCAAATCTTTTCCAATATAAAGGACTTTGTAGAAAAAAAATTATCGCTCACGTGTCGCGTCTAGGTGATGTCGCGTCTATTTTCCTGCCGATAATTTGTTTCAAACGAGTGCTCGACCTTCGGATTTATACTATATTAAATCTTTAATTAAATTGCTTTCCCATACAATGTAATAATTATCGACGTTGCGGCGGAGTTTTAAAGCTTCGTCCAACAACGGCGTTATAAAAAAATGTAATAGTCTACATTATGTATATCAAAGTCGAAAAAGGATTTTTTTTTTTTTTAATTAAAATCTGTGGCGAAACGCTGCAGAATCGAATACTGAAACTATATCTACTTTGAGAATGAAAAATTTTAATGAACTATAATCTTTTTCGAAAAAGAAAAAAAAGCCTCCTTCGCTAATCAACGAAATTCTAAACAAAAGATCAGATTCTGCCCACCAGACTACGAATAGGACACTCAAGGATAACACATCTATATTTAAAAGAAGAAATATAAATATGTAATAGTTGCAATACCCCTTACACTATAAAACACATCCTAATTGAATGTGATCTGTACAGGGATGAAAGGACCCAATATAAATTGAAACACCATTTATCGGACCTACTCAGTGATAGTGATCAATGTAAAAACGTAATTCAATACATAGATTTAATTAATCTCAGAAAACATTTATAAGTAAATATCATTTGTAAACACTAGTTTAAGACTAAATGTGTATATCTCAATCAATGATGTAATCAATATTGTATTTTTGAAAGTCGCTAATACCTTCCCAGAGGAAGCAACTTTAATTAAATAAATGAAAAAAAAGTTCTAAACAAAACGCGCGTCCGTCGCCTTCGCCTCTTATTCTCTACAAATTAATACCCTTCGAAAAATAACTTGTCAGATTTTCAACATATTGCGGTGGGGGGTCCACCCTTAATACCCGCCGGCAGCGGCCAAAGTAACGCACCTGCGGCTTTTTCCGCGATTTGAAAGATTACACACGGCTCGGAGCCATTTGTACATCGTGCGTAATTCACCCCGTTGTTCCGGCTGCTATTTATTTTTCTCGGGAAATTAAGTTTTCAAGGAACTCGCCGATCGTGCGGGATTAATCATCAGGGAAATTTCGTATATATAAAAGGCAAAAAAAATTTCAATGAAGCGCTTGTTGTCGCGTCTTTTTGTTTCGGCGATCCGAGGCAGATTATTTTTCCATTACGTTCCATTTTTCGGACTTGCACAACAAAGAGGCTTTTTTGTTTCTTCCAGCTTCGGGGGAAAAAAAAAGAGCGGAAAAGCGAATTTCGACAAAAGTCGGCTTTTATTAAAAATCCGTTTAAATCTCTTTTTTTATACCCTGCCTGGGACAAAAAGCGCCTATAACTCGGCGAGCGTTGTAGCTTCGCGCCATTATCGCTTTCGATAAAGCTGTCGATTAATATATACTACATGTAAATTAAACGACGGAAAAGCTGGGCGACGTTATTAATAAAAAATTAAAACGGAAATATCGCCGGGGAAAGAGTGCCGGTTAGCCTTTTAGAGCGAGAATGTCGCTTAAAATTTTTGTAATTAAATCTAGTAGTTAACTTTTAACAAGGTGAAATTGAAAAAAAACGTGCGCCCGTAGTGGCACTCTCTTTTTTTCAGCAAAGAAGCCGGGGATGGGTGAAAATTGGGAAAATGTAGGATTTGCCGGCTAACGATTCGAAGACTCGGTGCACGATGTCGCAATTATAGCGATACAGAATTTTGAAAAATGCCCCCAAGTTAATGAAAGCGAAGTGTGCGTCTGTGTGAGAGTCGGTTTATAAACTTTTCTATTATACGCTTTTGCGAATCGTCAAAGCAGACATCTGTATATATGCATGTTTGTTGCCGAGGCAAGTATTGAGAGTGCAGCTTTGCGGAGATTTATGAAAGTTACTGATAAAGTTTTAAATATCGGAGACGCGGTTTATTTGTTGGACATTTACCAGAATTTCATTAAATTCTTTTCTTTGACTTTCCCAGTCCGGCGAATATTGGATGAACCTATCGAGAACAGTAAAATTGATAATTTGCGGAGAGGTCAATTACAAACTTTGATTTGAACATTTTAATAAATTAGTAAATAATATCATCTATACATTATGAGTTACTAAATATATTGATAATAATCTAGTTCATTGAATAGTAGATTTACAATAGTTTTTAAAAATAGCACATAATTGCTAAATTGCATGGAATATCTATTATTCATTGTCTATATTAAATTTTTGAAATTAACATTAGTAAAATAAACAAATTTATATACAATCTAATTAATACAGCTTCATATCCAGCAATTTTATTATGATACAAGTGTACATATTTAACGAAGTATCTTATTAAGTCTTATTTAAGAAGACAAAAAAGGATCCCGCACACAACTTATGAGTTTTGGGTCCCGGTGAAATTGGCTGAGTTTTTGATATATCATACTTCATGATCTCTTGACCGAGTGTCCATAGGCAATAAATCTGAAAATGAACATTTCTCGAGATGTAGGAGGTTGAAAATCTGAAATTTCAATGCGCAGTATATCTATATATACTGCGCATGTAGAAAAAAATCTATTTTTGGATTTTGAGGCCATAAACACTTTTGATCAAGATATCACGAATTACATCCTATTTCTAGCCAATTTGACTAGGACCACAAAAGCTGTTGTTATGGATCACATATATATAGATATACTTTGCAATGTCAATTCAAATTCTCAACTTCCTAATATCGAGAACTGTTCATTTTCAGACTTTGTGCCTACGGACACTTTTGATCAGGAGGTCATGAAGTACGATGTATCAAAAATTTCACCGGGATCCAAAACTCGTAAGTTATATGCAGGGTCCTTTAAATCATTTAGAAAATTTTTGTATTATGAGTCATGAGATGTTTACTTTCAGGTACTTAAATAATAATATTTTCAAACAAAAAATTAATCTTTAATTCATTCTTTTATTGGATTACAGTCAACTTTTTGTATTTAAAATGATTAATACTATGAATTGTTAGTATTTACATGAAATTGCTTGTGCAAAAATTTTTCGCATTTCTATACCATTTTGCGCAAAATAAAATTGCACGAAACGAATAAATTCGTTCAATGCAACGACGTATTTCAAGCTCTAAAAATGAAAAAATACCTCACAATACCTCATCCATTTTACTCCCCTTCGAGATTTCCGCATCATTGCCGCCATTGGCGCAATCCGACGTTTATTTTTCTTAGAAGAACACGTAACTGTATTTACAATTCTATTTTACATAAATCTCCGCCTCGTTCCTCCATATTTTTTAATCTAAGTTCGTATTTGTCGAAAAAAAAAAGTTTAAAAATTCATCAGCATAAATTCGGCAAACGTAAATACAGTTTCACGAGTAGAGTTTCAAAAGCTTTAAACATAAATATTTAGTTTTCATAAATCGTAAAGTAACTTTCCAAAAATTTGGCACCTCCGGGGTTAATAATAATGTATAACTTTCTGCATAAGTTAATGATTTTCGGGAGTTTTGTTTATTTATTATAGAATTTGTGTTATATTTACGGTCCGTGTATGTCTTAAATGTTAAAAGCAAGCATAAACAATTTAATCTGATCTATAAATATACGTGCAATTAAAAAATATATTTTCCAAGATAATAATTAAAATAAATCTCGAATTTAATAAAGATTTTCTTCAAATTTAGAAATGTACCATATAATACATAATATATTAAATTGAACTTTCTCCTACGGTTTTTACTGCGAAAAGAATATGTTTGTATATACTAACTGTAAATCACACCTTTGTGTAAAAAATTCTGATATTACAAAGACCCGCGGCCATAAAATCTAGAGGTAAAAATTTCAAAGCAAGCATAAGTCGCCGTTTTTTCAAAGCTCTAAAAAAGTGTGAAAATTCATACTACGCCGCGCGCTCAACCCTTACATCTCGCCTTACGTTCGAAGCAAAAAAAGCTCGGCCGAATTGTAATTTCCTGAAAAAGGCGTCGGTGTACGAAGCAACCCGTTCAGCGCTAAGCGCGCTCACAGCCATAAAGCACTCATTCGACAAATCGTAGTTTACTCGGACGCGCGAGACTTTGATCGCAATTTCACGAGCAGCAGCAGCAGCAGCGTATTACGACACTTTGCGCGATAGCTCTCGACGAGTGATCGTATACACCGGAATTCATACGTCCAATGAAAGCAGCCGATTTCGATCGTTGCATTTGCACGGATCGCGCGTGCGTTACGCAACGCCGACGAGTACCAGCATTTGTTTGTAAACTCAAGCGGCTCTAGAGAGAGAGAGTGAAAAATAGACTCTTACCTGTAGCCATGACGATCGACGGTCTTTATTCTCTTAGCGCGCGGAGGAGGGAGAGCTCGCCGCGTCGAATCCTTGGAGAAAAACGATCACCGCACAGAGAAAACACACAGATATGTATATAAGACACAAGAGAGTCCCGCGAGATTCCTCGATAATTCACATCTCGCGGAGAAGCGTGCACAGCGCGGATATAATGTACGGTATATACACCGTGCAGTCCCGAGGAACGCGGGAGATTCGAAAAGTAACTCGGGGAGAGAGTAGCACTTTCTGGAACGAGGCCCTTTTCCTTACTGATTCATCCGGCGGGCTTCGAATCCGCACACGGGGGGCTCACGCACCCCTCGGCATCGATTTCTCTCTCGCTCGCACGCACTTTCCCCCTCGGCCTGCGCGTGTATGTACACAAGTCGAGGTCCTGGTCGTCGTCGTCGCGTCCCCTCTCTGGTATTGTGGGCTCGCCGCTGGGAGAGAGAGGGGATCGCGTACGGAAGGAGAGCCTTTAGGATCCTTTGTGCGCGCCGGCGGCCGCCACCTCTCTTTCTCAAGGACACACGGCGCTCTCTCGGAAAAGCGCCGAATTTTCGCGCGCCCGCGCGGGTGGAAAGGTCACGACCTCTGGGAGGCCGCCTCCTCGTTTCGGGCGAAAAGCGCCGATTAGGAGAGAGAGCCGTTGACGAGCGGCTCGCGGTCGTTTTAATGACACGGTTTTCGGCGTTTTTTTAATCCCTCCTCATTTGCCTGGGGTATTAGGAAGGCTTTTTTGCTCCGATGATCTTTTTTATATTGTCTAATTCGGGGGCTCTCTTATCTCGGCGGGCACGGAAGAGTTACGGCGCTGCGAATCCTCTCTCTCTCCGTCTCCCTCTTTTCCTGCAGATTAGAGCCGTAAAGGATGCGATTTCCGTGTTTTTTTTTTGCTAAAACCCTCTTGACAAATCTCTTTCTTCCCTCGTTCTCTCTCACTCCTTTCTTCTCTCGGGCAAAGTTCAAACTGAATTAACTAATTTCATTTCTTCCAGGGATTATTCGATGAAAAACTTGCCGGCGGCGCGGCGAACTTTTAATTCCCGCCGATTCCGATCGATCCTTGAGGAACTTCTCTCATCTCCATCGGAAAGGCAGGAGGAACAGCTGCGGTGCAGCGGAGGTAAAAATCGGCGCAATCGTCCTAATTCGAAAGTTTGATCGAAGGGCCAGCAGTAGCAGAAGCGAAAGATGCCAGGCGGCGGTGCATCGCGCGCGCGTCTCTCCCTTCTCTTTTCTCGCTCCAACAGCTGCGCGCGCAGACGGTTCTCTCTCTCTCGCTCTCGTGCCTTCTCTGGAGGGGGACTACTGTGGCGATGTTGCGCCCGCAGCGTCTCGCAGTCGACTGAGCGGAGAGCGGCCGTCGAATCGGTCGGTCGCGAAGCGGCGAAAGGAAAACCGGCAGCGCGCGCGCACTGCAAAGGTGAGCGGAGACACGCTCTAAACTCTGTTGCCGCTGCCGCTGCCGCCGTTTTGCATAGAGCGATTTTCCTGGGATTTACCGTTTATTCGCGGCGCGAACCGCTCTTTTGTATTATGGAGAGGAAAATTCGGGGGGGAGCTCGGAGGATCGCCCGTGAGGATAACGTATTTATGGTCATGACTGGACGTAAGGCTGCGGGGCGTAGGTGGGCTTGGAAATAGACTTTTTAGACTGAGGTCCGGCTGGAGGATGAATTTTTTAATAATGGCCTGGATTTACTCGCAGATCGGAGAAAAGATACTTGATAAATGAAGAGTGTCAGTTTGGAAAGAATATTTTAATTTATATATTTATGTTTTTAAAAAATTCCGCGAAATAATAATAATAATAATAATAATAAATAACATAAATTTATTTACAATTTTTTCAAGCTATAATTTTTTAAATTAAATAATTTTTAAAAAATTATTTAATTTTAATTACAGAAATTTTGATCTATGTATTACAGTTCATGAGTACGAAAAACACATTTTGCATTTTCTTCCTCAGTAAATTTATCTACAAAGCTCTGTTAAACACATGCTGATAAATTCTTGATACGAATTTATATATATGAGAACGCATATCCATTCCAAAAATCTCCATAAACTTTATGTACAGTGTTCCTTTAAAAAAAGAAAAGAAAAAAATCCAAATTTTCTTATCTTCACAATTCGAGCAGCATTTGAATGTAACTTTAGACCCTCCGACTTTTGTACACTTGTCTGGAAACTAAAAAAGTTTAGAAAAGTTTCGGTAGTAAAGAGCTGATCTTTGCGCTGTATACACCTGTAATAGATTTATGGTCTGCACCCTAAAAAAAATTTACAACCTCATTATCCCGACGGCCCGAGTCCGAATATATTCCCTTTCACTCCTTGCTACATTTTTTATGTAGCTTTCATCGCTTTGAGTCTGACGTTTACGTATAATATTTGTATACAAACTTTTATAAGTATTCATTCTGCATTTCAAAGAATTTGTAAATATTTACAGGCTATATTCGCCAGGTTTTGGATCAACTTTTTCTAACCATTTTGCGGGTCAAAGTATTACAGCTATTAATTTTAATTTAATTTTTGAACCTACGTATTTGAAATTCGAATATTTTAGCACAGCGAAATCAATTACCGTCGCGAAAGAAGATGAATAACAAGCCGACTTGCAGATAACTAATTAGAACCTCGCAGTCGAAAAATATCGGCCAAAGCATTTGGCGCTTAACTGCCTGAAAATTATAGATCGCAACCCCCTAATTCACAGGCCGAACCATTAAAGCATTGTCGAGCGTGCATTTATCCGGCGCATATATTCCTCCGAAAAAGAAGAAATGGATTTGTAATTCAAAGTCTCTTATTTGCTTATATGCAGGACCTTTAGAGAGAACTGCGGCAGTTAAAAAGCGATGAGTTCTCAAATTAGAGTAGTTCTAACGTTTCCGCCAAGAGGGTTGTCTGCTCTGGGATTTTCGTCGTCTCCTCCCCCACCCCCTCCCTCCCTCGTCCTCCCTCATAAACGACACGCTCGCTTCCAGAAGTTCGCTAGCATTTTTTTTTCTTTTTGAATACGTGTTTTTTAATTTCACGAAGTTGCATCGTTCTGCGTGGAATATATTACATTTGAGCGATTTCTCTTACGGAAGATGAAACTGTTCCGTGACAATACCGCTTCTTTGTATAATTTTTCTTGCTAAATTTAAAAGTACTCTTTGCTTAAAGATTTAGAAAATGTAATACTAAATATACGTATCTTTTTAAAAAGTTATAATGAAATTCCTGTTTTTAATACATTAATTTCCGTGTGTATTATACAAAAATATGGAATATAAAATAGAAAGAAAGAAAAAATGCTTACTTTAAATTAAACTTTTTATGCAAACGTAAGGAAAAATCTTGATCATCATGGAAACTATTTACTTATAAGAAAAAAACATTCATTAAAATTTTCTAGATTTCTAATAAAAAATTTAATTGAATAAATAGATTTTAAAATATATATAAAATACATTGTACACTCCGTCTTACCTAATCAACACCATAAATACATCGTCAACCAGAAAAGTATAGCAAAAAATAGATGACTGTTCAGTCTTTAGTTTCTGCGCTCAACTTTAATACCCCTTTTTCGCAGCTAATTACAGATCCTGGACCTCGCGCCATTTTCTGGCTTATATAATCCATCCATTTATATATTGTTTAGAAGGTATATCCCGCGCAAGATTTGAGCCGCAGATACGCGCGAGTTCCCGAGCACATACAATTACGCACATAGCCTTGCGCCGACTATACAGAGACCTTTTCCTAACGCTATGTAATCTGTAGCCGCTGCAGAATTTTCCGTTCTATCGGCCGAACGCCGGTAAATATTCGCTTCGACGGATTCTCCGGCATATATATATAAAAATCAGTTGTAGCCTCGAAAAATTTTCTAGTCGGATGATATCCCTTGCTATGGAAATTCTTTATGTTGATTGCTGATGCGGTAGTTTTTGTTTCAATATCTATTCAGCTATTTATCGCGCGAAATATTTTTTGATGCCTCGGTTAAACGTCAGTAAAATGTTCGCTAATTTTTTAATTTGCTTGAATTGCGATTTTTAGAACATAAATATGATTATAAAGAGTTCCTAGAACGCTTTTAACCCAATTTCTCTGACTCGTCACATTTTTTGAGCCCTCTCTCTCTGCCACAATTTCCATATTAATCGTTATGGCGGCGCAAAAAAATTCATACTCCTCTTTCAATTTCGTTACTTTTTTCGTAAAATTTTCCAATTAATTATATGAGTCGAAACCCTCAAAATATCGACGAACAGTATTTACAGCTCACTTTGCTCTTTCAAAAGCCCGCTTTTACCGTGTCACGGATATATTTATCCTACTAACGTAAATAAAATTGTGATTCTCAAAGAGCCAGCATCGCGGCAGGTTTAATAAGTAAAAATTCCCGAAAATGCTTCCGTCGTCGAAAGGTATTACCCCCCCCCCTCCCCCCCGAGTAATATTTTACACGAGAGGCATTATTTGCTCACCGGCGAAACGGGCGAAAATTTCGCCAGGCACTTTAGTACGCTAATGTAATCAAATCACGTACATTTTTGAGCGCTAATTGCCGCGCGCCGCGAACTTCAGCTTTCCCTCGCGGCCCGGCGAAAAAAAAACACAGTTGCCCGCGAAAAGAAGGGAACGCGCGCGCGCGCTTCGAAATGTATTCAATCTCGGGGCTGGATTTTTTTTTCCCACCCTCTCTCTCGCTTAAAATTTTTTAACGTCCGACCGTTTTAATATCGCTCTCTGTGCGCGTCGAAAATTAAAGCGAGAGTCGCGCCCCTCCGGTAATACGACGCGTAGGTGAGGAGCGCTGGTGGGGGGGAGCGGCGGGGGGAATAAAGTCCGAGAAAGAATGAAATTGCGATCGACGCGCACGCACGACC
>UCOL01005354.1:0-11854 GCA_900474335.1 Ormyrus nitidulus | reverse complement strand
CCACTTAGAACATCAGGCCCTTACGTAATGCACCGCTAAACGCCTTATAAGGGCCACAAGTTTATTTTAAGGCATCGGGTCAGGCCCTGATGTATGCCCTAACAATGATTCTGATCGGGATACCATCCGATCCTGTGTTTCGAGAAAATCCAAGTTGGTTCTTTTTTAGTTGGTATACGGTAATCAATGAAAAATACGAAAATTTTTCGACTTACTTTAAAGGCTAAAATCAATATGGAATCATTTACTATTTTGTTCATGAGATGCTCTTTAGCTTAGAGCGGGGGAATCGTTACAGCAAGAAAAATTAACATTTTTTTTCTCTGCTGTACATGAAAAACGAACTAATTGATGGATTTGAAAATGAACTCAAGCTGAATCATTTTGTATGTTGTAATTTATGACCGAAGTTGTTTGCACAATCATGTAAATGATATACTGCAAACAGTTTCCGTCCTAATTGACAAAATACACAATTATTGGGCTTCGATTGGTGATCTTAAAATTCAAAATTTTTGTTTCAAAAGCACTGACATCATAATTCAATAAATTAATAGTGAACTATTGTAGGCCAATAATAATTAAATTACAGGGACACACTTTGTGAACGTGAACTCTCCCTGAAAAAACAAAAACAGTTAGAGTAAGGCACAATATCAATTTCATGTAACTGCTACACGCCTTTGAGATATTACAATTTTTCGCGTCTTTTTCTACTTCAAAATAATTTTCTTTATTAAATTATTGAGTTTAAAAAATCAATTACACTTTATTGCGATTGCTTGAAACTTTTAATTTTTTTTTAAATCCAGAATGAGAATTATTTAAATATTTACATGGATTCGGTAATAAAAAGCAATTTGAAATAAAATCAAGCAAGCAAAATCGTAAATTTTTATGGATTGTCCGCACATTTGTTTTGAACTGTAAATAACTTGCGCTCTCGCTGAAGCATTTTTCACGCGTTAGTGTATGACTCATAAATTTCTTGGTAATGCAATGCGAATGAAGTTTTATGAAGTTCATTTTCCAGAACCTATCTCATTTCTTTGTAAGATAAATTATTTTACTCGCTGTAGTTACGTACAAAAAAAAATTAGCAAACGCATTCTACACACTTTCGAGATAAGAAAATGACGTTCTTTTAATTAGCCATATAAAAATGTTTTCCAGAGATTATTAATTTATCAGGGCCAATTGAGTAGTAATTTTTCTTATAAGTTTAATTTTCTCAGCTCAATTAAGATAAATTATTTCGACTTATTTCTGATGATTTAATCTTCATTTATAGGGCGATTCGGAGCAGTGGAAGAAACCAGATTACGAACCTACGGTACCTGAGCCCGTCGTGGAGGAAATCGGTGCAGCCGAGGAAGATGAAAATGAGGTCCAAAAGGATGGCGAATCCACGGACAAAATTGTCTCCAAGGAATCGCAGCAGCAGCAATCGGACAAGAATAAAAGCAAAAAAGTCACCAAGAGAAAGCGTTCGCTCGACAGTCTCTCGGACGTAGGCAAGCTTAAAAAGATCAATAAGAGGGCACTATCAGTTGGCTCGCCGCAAGAAGTAGCGGCTTCGCAGCAACAGTCGGTTACAAGTTCCGCGCAAAATGCAAAGGACGATTCTGAAGATGTCGATACAGTGAGTTTTAGATTTAGCATTCAAGAACTTAGTTTTTTTTTTACTTTACTGCATAAAAAATAATTTTCAATTTTTTTTTTAATCAATTTTATAATACAGTTTCTGTGTAAGTTTGATTTTAAATTTATTTGTTTTATTTTTATAGAATTTATCTGCTAAAAAAGCACCGAAGAAGAAGGTTAGTAAAAATAACCAAGGTCAAAAGCGTAAATCGGAAACTCCCAGTTCATCGGAAAAACCACCAAAGAAGGTTAAAAATGCTCCTGTCAAAACAATGGCCAGCGAAGATTCTATAATGCAGACCATAGAATACGTTATTCAACAGAGTGTGCAAATATCTGAGAAACCTAGTAAGGTAAAGAAATCGAAAAGTAACCAGGGCAATGGAAAAGCAGAAAAGAAAAGCAAAAAGCAAAATGAGAATCTTCTGTCAACAATTAAACGCGCTACCAAGAAGCTGGACACCGTCAAAGTTGCTGTGAGTGAAAAAGTAGGACAGATAAAAAGTGAAATAAAGAGTGGTCATCAAAAAAAAAACAGTAAGCTGGAAGCTAAATTGAAGACGAAACTGCAAAACGCTAAAACAAAAAAAGTGAAGGCAAAGCTCCTTGAAGTCAAGTCTATGATTCTTGAGTCGAAAAATAATATAAATAATAAGACGCATGAAATGAAGAATAATAAAGTTGACGCGAAGAGCAATAAAATGATTAATCCAAAGAATATGAAGGCCGAAATGAAAAATAACAAAATTGTAGAAATAAAGAACATCAATAGTAAAATTTCCGATGCAAAAAGTAAAAAAATTATCGACTCCAAGAATGACAACACGGATGTAGAAGCAAAACCTAATAATAAGATTTCGGAAGTCATCAAGAATAATAAAGTTCCTGAGGCAAACAGTAATAAAAACAAAAGTCAAGACGCAAAGGAAAGTAAAGATGTGGAATCTGACGTTATTCAATTTCCTCCTCCTATTATTGTGAAAAAATCTAAAGGAGGACGACCAAAAGGTAGTACAAAAAAAGGGAACTCTTTGGATGGCGTTAAATATAAAAAGAAAGGAAAGGCTGGAAGAAAATCAGTTAGCAAGAAAGATAGTAACATTAAACTTGAAGAACAAGCTATAGACTTACCCAGGTGCTTGACCATACCCAAGAAAACCTTCGTTAAACCCAAGTGGAGTAATGGATGGAGTTGGCAGGGTGAACCTTTTGAGGCCAAAGTCTTTTTAACAGTAAGTTTTGATATTTATATGAAAATAACCATTTCTTTTTGTTAGTTGCATCTAAATCAACTTGACTATTTAATTTTCAAATCCAAGTTCTTGATTTATTTTGATCAACTATAAATTTGTTGGATATATCTTTAATAATTTAATATTTTTTCAGAATGAAGAATCAGCTATTCGTCGGTGTTACTATAGCATGAAGCACGAGACTGGAGATGTTATTCGACCGCTGGATTGCGTTTTATTGAGAAGTAGTCAAAGAAAGTCAGATTTACCTTTTGTAGCAAAAGTTGCTGCTCTTTGGGAGAACCCTGAAGACGGTAAGATTTTTTGTTAATAGTGATCTAAAAATTTTACTTCATTATACCGAAAACATTTCTGTACAATTTTGAAAATACAATGTAACTAATTTTGTTTTTTTTTTATTTAATTAGGTGAAATGATGTTTTCGCTGCTGTGGTACTACAGACCAGAACACACTGAACAAGGACGTAGTCAATATGACAGCGACGATGAGGTATTTGCCTCCCGGCATCGAGATGCCAACAGCGTAGCTTGTATCGAGGACAAATGCTATATTCTCACATTCAATGAATATTGCCGGTAAGTTAAACTTTTAAAACTTTAGCCAAATTATAAAACTGTTTTTGATATTTCTACATTTCAATGTAATAATTTGTTCAATTATTAACAATGGAATATATTTGTTTTTTATTATAAGCAGAAATACTTATGAGAATTACTTGAATTAATTTATTTTTATAATAATTTACAACTTTTTATTTAAGAAAAATTTGATTTTCAGTTTTTTAATTTGTATTTCTAAAAAGTAATTTTGTTTTTTTTTTTTAGTTACCGAAAGAACCTCCGGAGGGTCGAGGAGGGTCTCGAAAGTCCTAGCCTTATAGTACCTCAACGCGAACAGTATACTCGCACTTGCCGTCAACCTCCCCTGTTCGTGCAACAGGATTTAGTCTTATTTTGCCGACGAGTTTACGACTATCGAGGCAAAAAACTCATCAAGAATCCAGCATAACTTGATTAATTTGAAGTCATCAAACAAAAAAACAGCAACACCCAAAATTTACTCGCAAGCGAGATTAAAATGTTGTAGGCGTGTGCGTTTTTTTGTTAGCGAGAGATTCACCGATTAAGAGAATCATGCGAAAAAATTGTGAGTTACCGATACATGTCGGTATTGCGTTGAACTAAAAGTAAATAAATGAAGCTGCGTTTTCGGTGGATTTGACAATTTTATAGATAAAAACGAAGAAAAGCGAAATGAGAAATAACCATATTTTTTGCGAGATAGTCTTTACAAGCATTAAGAGAAAAAGAGTGGGAAATGAAAGGAAACGAAGGTGGAATATTTTTCAACTAGCAATTTAGCATAGATATCACCACTTGCGATGGAGATTTAAAAAAATAAAGCCAGGGGCATTGACCATTTTAATAAAGAGGAATATCTTATTATTAACATGCGCAGGGATATTACGGGAGAAATTAGCGTTTGCAATGTAAAAAATGCATTTTCCATCTCCCGTAACGCACTCTAGCAATTACCCTTTTTCCTTTATTCCTTTTCTTGTTTTTTTTTCTTACGCTTTTTATGCTCGATTTATTATTTATCAAAGAAGAGAGAAGCATTGTTGTTGAAAGTAAAAAGATCTATTTTTAATATTTCAAATTTTCAGTTTTTTTAATTTTAATACATTTTTTAAGTTTTGATTCTAATTTTTATTTTTTATTGAATATATGGGTATTAGATAGTTTTGTTATTAATAGAAATTTCAGACTTTGTATTTTTAACCAATACAAATAAGCACCATCATTTTTTAATCTTTGTATTTTTTTGCAATAATTTTTATTTTTTAAGATTTGGAATAAGATTATTTTTCAATGATTTTTTTAATAAATGTCGCCAATTGGAATCTTTAGTCGGCATGAGAAAATTTGCACTATTTTAGATATTTTAATGATATTGCATTGCTTTTGTTTAAATCGCTTTTGGTTTCATAAATAAGTTATAATAACATTAAAGTATCCAGAGAAAATTTATTTAAAAAATTCAGTTCTTAAAATAAGTTGATTCATTAACTTTAAAAATTAAGTTTATGTATTTTAGAACTATGAAGATGATTCTCTCTTCTAAGGGCCTCTAAAATCGTCGAGACGTTAAGAGAATTATATGCGTAAATCTTACGAATTATTGCGGTTGTAAATGTTTTGCGAAATAAAGTTTAAAGAAATCAATGCGTATTTAAAAGCGTTCATGTAACATGACGCCATAGAGTGATACGATGATAACAAAAAGCGAGTTTTTTGTTCCATCTAAAGCACGAATAATTGTTACAATTATAGATATATACTCGATGGTAAACGCATAATTATTTGAAATATTTAAATAAATATTTTGAATATAAAATTGCGATTATTACAAATTACTTCTATTATACGTTTATTATTATAGTTTTTACTAGTTGTATTCCATTAAAATTCCAAGCGATAAAAGGATGTGTTGATTTTGAATATTTACAATAGAAAAAGCAAACGTGGCGGGTGTTTGTTAGAAATTATATTATTTAAAATTAATATATTTCTTATTATTATCATTATTATCAATATTATTATATTGTATTATTTAATATCTAATATATTGGATTTAATCTGATAAGTTATTATTTTTGAAGAGCGAACGAGTGCGAGACAAGAAGTGTGGAACTTAGCGAATTGAGATAAAGTGAAGCATGCTAAAAAGATAAAAAAAATCAAAAATTACGTTCTCAAATCTCACATATATCTATCGAATCTTTTTAATATTACTCATAATCAAGACCAAGTAGTTACTTAGCCAATTTCCTATTTTTATACTAAAACAAAAATTCGTATACAACGTTTTTTCCGTTTTTTTTGATCGAGCATTCTACAAACATTTTTTGCGAGTAAAGTTTTTCTACTTCTCAAAATAAAACTCTGAAAAATTTTTGTCTTCTCAATGACAAATAAATAAATTGTGAAAATTAAAATGCGTTTCTGTGACGGGTTAAGATGGGAACAGTGCACATTTAAAAAGAGAAAAAGAAGCATATCCTCCATTGTCTTTTTTGCATATATTCATGAGATTTTCACGACCGAAGTCGGAGGAATTATATTGTATCCAGAAACAAGTTTTGTTTTTTGAAGTTTAAAGGGAAAGAAGATACGTAAGGAAAGTTCGTTGGCATAAATCAAAAGAATAAAAACTATTATGAAAAGAAAAATAAGTGTAGTGCAAAAAATACAAGAGAAAAAATTGAATGAAAACAGGGGAGAATTTAAGGTTGCTTAAACGATTTTACATACTAATAAATTATACATTTTTATTCGGTCAAAAAGTGTCCGACGGTTCAGCGCAACGCAAAGATCCGCGATAACATATTTTTCTCGATGCGAAATAAACATAGGCTGCCGATGAACAAAGACAAGTTCATCCAATTAAGGAAATAAAAGAATTTAATCGAAAATTGGAATGATTATTTAATATATCGATGCCTTCGAAATGCTGTTAAGATTGAGAAAAAAAAACAGAAACTCTAAAATCCTATGTCGTGCATAAAAATAATTTCAAAGCACATTTAATGCTTATATGTATATAATTATATATTAATTATCGTTTGTCATAGTCAGGGAGTTTTTTTATACACACTGTCTCTATTTTAAAATTTGAATCAGGTTGTTGAGCAGAAAAGATTATTTTTCTAACCACGAAAGATTTTGATATTTTAAAAATAGTGCATTTTCTAATGATAAAAATATTGATTTCAATTACAAATAGTTTTACATAATTTTTTAAAACAATTGGATATCTTTTTGTATTAATTAAAATGCATTTTTTACTACATTTATTTATTAAATGTCACTTGTAGTTTTTAGTACAAATTATCAAACCCTGATTATAACATTACACTGTACTGATAATAACTAAGTTAATTAATATTTTATTAGACATGTTTAATTATTTAAAAATAATTAATATATATGCAAAGCTATATAATATTACATAATGTAAATATTATATGTGTGGTTAAATTAAAATAAAAGTTGTTTACATAAAGAACTGATTTCGTTATTTATTTTTTATTAAAATTATTGAAAATTTCAACCTATATTCATTATTGCACGACAACTCAAGAGTTTCTTGTTTTCGTTAAGAATTCGTCGTCGGTGTAAAAGCAGAAACAAGAACTAATAAAAAAACAATAGTTATAAAGTTTTCGATATTTTTGCCTGTGATGTGAAAAGCGATGTGTAACCGTGCACTTATCCAAGCAACACACGACGTTTCGTCTTTTTGTACACGAATCGGTCGGCTTGACATTTTCCAAAACGTCGCGTACTTTCATTGAACGTTAAAACTTGCGAGAAAAATAAATAAAACATTGTAAAGTAGCGTTTATATTAATGTAAAAAAGTGGACGAGACAAACGTGCGATGAGCCGTCGGACCAAAAAAAGAACAGCCGACGAGCATACAAATACAATAAATTTAAAGAAAAAGAATCAGAATTATTTCTACACAAGAATTTATGATGTAAGGGTATATACAGAAAAATGATATACGAATACATATGGATATATTATATATATTTAGATAACTAGAGTAACAAAATATATAAATATTATATATTATATTGTATAATTATATTTGGAAAGATACGGAGGTGAAGAATTTTTGAAAAATCTCAACGTGTTTCTTTTTTTATCGCTTTTTTACTTTTAGAGTAATCAGGGCAAACTTTGATTCCGGAGCAGTATGCGTGATAAATCATTCTTTTTACATAAAATGTGGATAAGTTCAATAATAAGAAAGCAAAAAAAAAAAAAAACTAAGATGGGGAAATATAAAAGAAAAGAAAAAGTGCCACAATCGTTCCTAGCAATCTTTGCCCGAATTCTCTCCGCAAATACTTATTTTTTTACGTTCAACTGTACTCTTCCTCGCGATTTGCGAAAAAATAGTTTTTTTAAATGTATTAAGAAGAAAATAAATTAGACTTCAATTTCACAGTTCCGAATGAATACTTTTTCTAATAACTTATTCTTTTTGGTAAAGAAACTAATAAATTTGTTAAGTTTTCGTATATTCTTTAATCTTGGTAAAAAAATTAAAAAAAATTGTATTTATTTGATATTTTACATAAAAGACAATAAAGAAAAAAAATTCATAATTAATACCGATCAATTATTTACTTGGTTAATTTGATTGTTTATTAATAGCCATGATTATGTAATTGACTAATATTGCAGCTTAAATTAAGTACTTATATGTATAAATCTATTTAATTAAATTTTACCAATGAATGTTATATATATATATTAACGATAAATTCTAAACGAAATTTATCTATACAAAATGATAAAAGCAGTGTAAAAGTATAAATATCATAATATAAAAATTCAGCAAAATAATTCCAACATAATATCATATAGGTTGTATATAAGAGGGTATGTAAATAATAAAGTTATATCGTAATTTCAGTATTTTGATTTATTATTTATTTTAAACTTAATTACAAACGTTTTGAAATTATTTTTCATTCGGAATTTTGAAATCGCATTCAACAAACAGTTACAGCTGAAAAAAAAATTATGAACATCAACTTTTCTTCTTTGTGTGAATTAGCGAGAGAATGTTGTGTGTGATGAATAAGCGTGAGAATAATGCTTTCGACAGTAATTAGTACCATTAATTATGCAATTAGCATGCAAGAGAATTTGAATTTCGAGGCGACCATTGTTATACAATGTAGATCAGTCTTTCATCGCGCAAATATTTTGACACGAAACGTTTTTATTAATCAAAGAGTTTTCCATGATTCTAATTGTTTGATAAATCGATAAATCAAAAAAAGTTTTAAAAAAAAAAAATATTTTTAATGGTACTTTTTAAGGACGAATAGTGTTCGCGTGGAATGTCTTGAAAACTATTTCCCTCAAAGATTCAGTAACTGTCTCTTCTTTAATCAGGAGCTTTTGTCTCTGGTATGTAGCTCTTTATACATATGTGTGCGCTTTCGTAGAGAAAAAAAGAGTGCGTTTTTTCTGAGGAACAGAAAAAACGAACGTACAGTTAGAGAAGCTGCAAACTGTCGTTATGTTCGTAAAAAAAAATTGTATTCTCGACAACACTATCTCTGGATATTCGTGATTCTAGGCTCTGGTTATGAATAAGAAGAAGCAACGGAGAAGATTAAATAAGTGGAGTTGTGCGCGAAATGTGAAAAGTGGGAAAAACGTGACAATTACCTTTTTCTCTGTGGTGTATATTATTAAAAAAAAACAAACAGAAGCGAACGCAGTGTTGAAATGAACGAGAAAGACTTGTTAGAAGAGGTGAAGAATGAAAACTTGTATCATTGTAAAAAGCTGCGTTGGAGACCGAAATGTTCAATAAATTCTTTGATCGAGCTCGGTACATGTTGACTTTTTCTTCGTAACAGAAATCCTTATTATATCCATAAACCTACCATTTTTTACTATATTTTTATTTGAATGAAAAATATATAAAATTAAATTATAAAAATTATAGATTGACAATACATCTTCAATTACTTTCAAACCTGAATATTTTTACCATTACATTATGCAATTTTTAATAGTTTATTTGTAATAGTGGAAGAAAGTTAATAGAATAGATAGAGAGTATAAAAGTTTAAAAAAATTTGTCGTAGATCTAATTGTCATAATTAAAATATTTGATTAATTTAGATTTGTCAGCCTAAAACCTTAATAAAGGTTCCAGTCTAAAATCTTTCGTATTTTAAAATTCTCGTTTAAAAGATTTTTACATTCTCATTTGAAAAAATTCAAAAATTTTAAATTATATTTTTTATTTACAATATTACTGTTAAATAATTAAATATATATTAAAATTTATAATATGACATTCCTTCTTTGAACTTTAAAGGACCGGAAAGTCTTTATATCGGCTCAAGCAACGGTATAAGAAACAAAACGATATTTTGACATATCAAATTCCCGGCCATCTCGAGGCCTTAATGATATTTTGAGTTGTCATTTTATTTTTTTCTAAGTAACTGCCTGATAATAACTGCAGATTGTATTTAAGATTAATTATTGTTAAAAAATGCTTAAAATTTTTTCTAGTAAATTTTATGAACGTACTGTATTTTAGATTTTTACAAAGCTATTTTCAATTTTTACGGCAGGTAACTAATTTTTCCATTCTTTTTTTTTATTAAAAAAACTGTCATTATTTTTTGATTTTGAGTTGTGTGGCCTTTTTCTTTTAACTTACATATACATTTAAATAAATAGTTTTTCGCAGGTTTGCAATTACGAAAAAGCCCGTACAAATCCGTACAAATATTATGTCAACAGGCAAATATTTTTTCAATTTCCATGCGCTTTAAAAAAACCTTTAAAAAAATATTTTTAAAGGTACCCAATAACACACTTGTACCTTGTTTTTGATGTCGAAAAACAAAGAGTTTTTATTTTACGTGCAGCAAAACTTGTCATGTATGTCGGGGGGTCTGTAAAAATAAATAAAAGCCATCGAGTCGAAAGTAAGGAAAGTGTATGCAGACGTCCCGCTTCATCGATGATACTCGCCTATATCTGCCGCTGGGACTTTCGCGGACTTACATCGACCTTTTCCATCTTATTGCCTCCGTTTCGTTTTACTCCTCTCTCGCTGTCCTTCCCTTATCTGCGTCTCTCCTCTCTCATTTTTTTTATATTATTTTTCTCTCGTGCCGGTTGCTCTCCGCTCGCCGCGTTCTCGCGCGCGCATTTGCATTCGGAGTTTAGCATTTTCGAGGTGTTCTCGCTGCGCGCGCGCGTGCTCACTCGCTTAAGAGGATATTTGCCGGGCGCCACTTTTATTTTTATACTCTCCGTTTTTGTCTCGTGAGAAGCGGCGTATTTCTTCCCCCCCCCCGGTTCGAACTGCTTTTGCGATCGTGCATTTAGATGAGAGTAATTTTTGCCGTGTACGAATGCTAAAAGTTTCCTTTAACAGCGCCCGAGTACCAGCTGTGCATTTTCAATGAGCGAACGATAAAAATGAGAATAACGCCCTTATGAGAATAAATAAGCGCTGTAAAATCGTTCGCGCGTTTGATTATTTATTTTTATTATTTTCCAATGAGGAATTTTTCGATATTACAATATGAATTATCTGGCAATTGAAAATGTGTCAAAGGTATTGCTTGCAAGTCAGCATTTATCCATAAGTACTTTCTTTAATTACCAAGGTTTTATTAAAATAATTAAACATTAGGTACTTTTGAAATCGAACGATTTATTTTATTAAATATCAAGAAAAGCCGTTGATAAAGCATGCATGCAAGTTTAAATTTTGAAAAACACTAAAAACACAATTAGGAATCACAAATAGTCCAAAAAACAAAGGAAAAATAAAACAAACGAAGATACTTCTTCTTCTTCTTGAAATTGTTTACTATTCAATTCAGTTTACTGTTACGGAGAACGACGACATACCTAATCGCGTAAATTAATACGGAGCTCGATAACATGAACACGAACGGTAAGAAAAAATCTGAAAACATAATTGTACTGTTAATGTGTATAAATTATTGTAGTATTAGTTATCTTTATAATTTTCTTTATAATTTTCTTTATAATTATCTTTATAATTTTCTTCGATTACAGATGTCCAGCGACCCCAGCACGGAGAGCAACCACAGCACGAAGCTGCGAATCTTGTACCTCGAGGTAAAATGGTTTTAAAATGAAATAAAAACAGAAAATAAATAATCATATTTATTTTCAGAGCCGCACCTTGGCGCTGAAGGTGCTCCAAATGAAATTCAAGCGGAGGCTGTCCCTCAAGCGGCTCAAGAGCCACACTTGGCGCCTGGTTCCGCAGTACCAGGAAATAAAAAAAACACACACACAACTAGTAAGACATTTTTGAAACTAAAATTTGTTATTTATAGTTATTATAGTTTAGTATATACC
>UCOL01005353.1:0-11862 GCA_900474335.1 Ormyrus nitidulus | reverse complement strand
TATATGATGAATTCATGGTAGCGGTGTAGCGGTAAAAACGTGACGGTATAGAATCTGACGTTTTTCGATAACGTTTTTCGATAACGTTTTCATATTTCACTCTCGATCCAACAAACACTATAGGGGCTAACATATATAGAGATACGTGCTGCTGCCGCCTGCGACGGCAGCACAGCGAGATTAAGGAGGAAGCTCCAAAAATTTTACAAGACTATAAAATGCAAGATAACAAACTTAAATTTAGCCAACCAAACCGAAATCCACTCTGAACGTGTATTTTACACTACCGGGTCAATCCTCCCGAAATCCCATCCCAAAAGTTCTCATTAAAACTGAGCGAAAACAATTCTTCCGCCAAGTAATCTGCGACGCGCTGCTCGAAGTCCGATCATCTCGCGGGCGCTTTCCGCAAGACGCGAGATCCATAGGAAGCGCGCTTCAACCACGTAACGAGCGCAAGAAAACAGTCGCTCCGCGTTCGCACGCATGCAGCAGCAGCAGCAGCACGCGCCAGTCGAGTCATGATGACGCGTGAGTGTCACGCGCTCGGCAGCTCGCGCGCGTGCGACCGTGACGTATCGACGGGCGCGCTGCTGCTGCTGTTGCCGCTGCTACTTGCTTTTTCCTAGAGAGGTCGATAGACTCGCGGCCGCCGTTTTATTGAATATGCTAATCTTCGCCGAGACTCCGGAGGCGAAGCGAGATTCGCGAAAATATTTGCTCGACCGCGAGTCGGACGTTGGGGTTCGGTTTTAGTTTTTCGGTGGAGACGTTCTCGAAATATCGCAAATTGCAAGTGACAGCTGCCATCCTTGAGAGATCTTTGTAGTTCGTAGACGACGTCGATGCATTTTATAAAAAAATTTAGCGCGAATTCAGTTTTGAAGGCTTTTTTGCACGATCGGGCATGAATCTGACAAGGTGCAAAAAACGATTTGGAAAAATTTCTTAATTTAAATTTAATTGAAAATTTGAAAGCTTTTGTATTCAGCTTTCTGTGCTCTGATTCACAATGGTTTAATTAAACCTTCCACGCGGATTTTGATTCGTATTGTGTTCGTTAATTAAACTAAAACAATGCTTTGACAAACGCGTTTAAGATTAAAAAAATTACTTATAATAATGGTGAATGTCATAAACATCGGAACATCTCATACTCATTCATTTATTTAACCAGCTATCGCGAAATCTATTGCGCAACGTCCACACGCCGTTACATAAAGCTTCTGTCATTTCCGTCTACGGAAGTCCTCGAAAACAACTGTACAAAATCAACAATAAACTCCTGAAACTCCGAACGATTAAAACCTCATAAGAAGGCAGCAGTCCCGAAAAAATTGAGAAGCACTGTCCAGCGAGCATGACTATCTGGATTATAACGCGACAGCCGGCGCTCCTCTTGCGCTCTCTAACTGGGAAACCTCACGACAGTTACGCAGTTCTGCCTTCGACGGATTCCATCGGCGTTTTCAAAGGCCCTAACCTTGACTTTAGATAGGCTTCTGAAAATCCATCGGCGCGCGGCGGCCCATTTACGCGATTCCCACGTGCGCGTTGCATGCATAAAGAAAAAAAAAATAAAAAAAAAAAACTGCACCACTGCCGGTTCTCACCGTTCGAGCGGCGAGCCCCGATATTCCGCGGCGCCGCTACCTACCTTTTCGAATTGTTCCGGAACAGTAGATTTTACGCGTATGCAGAAGGATCGAGAGAGGGATGTAACCGTTCGGCGAATAAAATGCGAACCTTTTTCGAGCACCGAAACGAGAGCTGTTACGCGTTTCGCAAAGGGGATTTGCTGTTGCGCGAAAAGCCTGGGTTATTTTTTGAAAATTATTTTTAAAACAAATAGTCGTAATTGCTTTTGGGTAGCTGTACGTTTGAATTTATTTCGAAACACTGCGTTTTCAGCGAAAAATCACGTTTAAATGGAAATTAAAAGTTTTTATTTAGGTGAGCCATTTGAGAACGGGATAACAAGATTTCCAAGGTCTCGGTAAATTGAATTGGCTTCGAGAATATAGTTTCTGAATTTGAGACAATATATGAATTAATAAGAACAGTTATTTAATGTAATATTGTAGGCCAAAGTAAACAGATGCATCAATAATAAATACAATACGATAAAACCGACATTAATTGCTTTTACTGCACAAAAATTGTGAAACAGTGCAGGGTAGAAAACAGTAGATTTAAAATAATATTTAAAAATATTCTGAAAATGATGGAATAAATCATTTATAATAATAATAAAATATCAATAATAATAAATCATTTATAATAATTATAAAATTTTATAAAAATAAATATTACGTTATTTAATCAATTTTAATTCGACATCGTCAAATGTAGAAAATTCCACTTTGATTTAAAACATACTACAAATACTCTGTATAATGATTTAGATAACAGTATACCCATATAATTGTAACTCTTTTAAATCCGAAACCAAAAGATTTTTGTACGATGAATCATAAAACTGTTTTAGAAAGATTATATAATGGTGGAATTAGAGGCAAAACTAGAAACTTTAATGAGTTATCTGTCCAAAACACAAAAAAAAAGTTTATACATAACTACAAATGCAATGAAATCCGTACGGGTATTTCTCAAAGAACAATATTAGGACCATTTCTTATCTTATACGTCAGTGATTTATTAAAGGATATTCCTAATGACACAGTCATACTCTCTATTAATAAATCCTGGAATAATGCGCAATTTAAAATGAATAAGTATCTTGATAAAATTATATCTTAGCTTGCATTAAATAAATTATTATTAAATGTAGACAGAACAGTTTATATTTTGTTATTACTATAATAGTGTGACTGATACGTTAGATGGATGAATTTATGGATAATTATAATAAGAGCAGTTAATTTTTAAGTCATTACTTTTTATTAAAATACGAAACGTAATATATTTTTATTAAAATCTCAAAGTTTATAGTATGGCATTAGAAAGATATAACTAATGTAAGAAGAAAAATAAAAAGCTCGATAAAAGTCTATTTTACTAAAAAGGAAATACAAATATTTGTAAAAATATGGTGATAAATTGTCCAGGCCATTAGCTGTAAATTGCAAGTACAGTTTTAAATACATACATCACAGTAAGTAATAAATGTATGTATTATTCTTTTTCAAATATATTCAGACTTCAACAATTTTTATACATCTTCATAAATCTAGTATTTAAATTTTGTTTTGTGGATGAACCCATTACCGCTCTAGTAGAGTTGGATACTTTTCTTATTATTATTATTTTTTTTTTCTAAAACGAAAAAATATCACCGTAACCCGCAATTCAACCTTCATGAAAAGGGCTGATAGAAGGTTACCGATTATCAATGCAGGCAAGTAACATTTTCAACTGCTAACCTCATTTCAAATAGTTATAATAGATTTATAAAAAAAAAACAGTCCACCTATTTTGACTTGGGCAGTAAAGGTTGTTTTTGGGAAGTTCTAGATAATTCAATTTTACAATTTAACACAATTTACTTGATTCATTAGTTTACTTGCCGAATCAATTTATTTTCAATAGATTTCTTTAATATTTATCTTTTAAATACATTTCAATGAAAACTAAAATCTCAACCAACTCTCAGCTGACAAACAAAGCCTCGCGACGCCGAGACGTAGTTAGCCGAAAGCAGGGGTCCTCGCAGAAAGCCGAAAACTAGCTATATAGAGCCGCAGAACTCGGGGGCAAAGTGGCTCCGCATTATCAAGAGTAAAATTGCCCTCCCCGCAGTATAACTCGGCTCGGCGAGAGGACAAGATTCCAGGAGTAGATCGATAAGCCGCTCGTGTCCGATCGTAAATCGCGGCTATCCTCTTGAAAGAGCAGGATTACGCTCCCATAGACCGCAGCAGCAGGCCGCATTTTCGATCCTCCTCCTCCTCCTCCCACCGCTTTGCGCGCGAGGCGATCATCCGCCGAGCGCCTCCGTTGTAATTCACGAAGAAACACGAGGCTCGCGAGCCGGCGGATCCTGCCGACAGGATGTATTTTAGAAGCCCGCCGCGATCGTTATATATGCGCGCGTGCATCGCTGATGTATATTTTGGAATGCGAGTGTGACATAATACTCGATGATGGCGCCCCTGACTTACGGCGTCGTTCGCGCATATGGAATTTCATACTCTCTGGGTGTGCAGGGTTTTTCAAGGTATTAGCTGCCCTTGCGGGAGTAATTTATTGTGTCTTAGGCGAGAGCTAACGTAATTTATCTTTAGCTAATTTTGCGTTGATTGCTTAAATTTTCAAGGTGTTTTCGGTGCTTTTAGTTTTTTGAAAATAAACTTAGTTGAAAGTAGTGCTGCATTTTAATTAAAAATCTTGGTTAAAAAGATAAAGTAAAACGGGAAAGTAATTCTCTGGAAAGCCGTTTCCAGCCAACTCGGAGTGCGTCACTGCAATTATGAAAAATATTAAAAATCGACATCTGCTTAAAACCCGCATTTAAATAATCGACGAATATCCTTTGAATTAAATACATATCACTGCGGATCTCTGTTCAAAAAGACTTCTATGACTCAACGGTATTATTTTTAATGAAAAATCTACATAATCTCCTCCAACTCTACCCTTTATAATAAAATCATGAATGTGTCTGATACACGTGAGCTTATATGAAATTTCTCAATTCCAATTTCATTCGGGTGAATTAAAAACTAATTTAAAGAGCTTAAAGAGTAGAATTTTACATTCCGTTATGGAGCTTCTATTATCTTATTGATCTTTTGGAAAAGAGTTTGTATCACAGTTTGTTAGTAGTCGTAAAAATGAGTGTGTAAAATATATGTAAATGAAGACCGAAATTAGGCAATGAAAAAAGTATTTGAAGCAAAATATAAGTTAATTCTTACATCTTAGTTAACATCTTAGTTAATTTAAAAATACATCAATATAATAGTATAATCTTTTTCGTTTTTACTGGATTTCTATCATACTTTACAGTACCTTATGGACAAATATTTTTTTCAATATCTATATCTTTCTTTTACATTATTTACAGGTACTTTTGTAGATGTTAAAAAAGTGTGATGAAATTTTTTTCTAAAATGTGAATCAGGACATTAAAACCTCTTTACGTTCAAATATCGAGCGAACATCCTTCCCGTCGCACATAACTAGAAGCTTCGAAAGCTCAAAAGAAATTCAATTCGGAATAAGCAAAAAAAAACTCGGCAATTTACGACGTCATTTAATCAAGTTTGCCGCTGCGGTAAGTATTACGGGACACGGAGACAGGGGAAGCCTTGTTCTGCCGCAAACGAGCGAGTCCGACTCGAATTCACGGGGATAAGTATATTCCGTTGGGGTTCTGACCGTCCGGTGCGGTCTTATAGCGGCTGCAAGAGTGGATTGCGGTGAGAGAGGGAGAGAGAAAGGGACATGCGTCCCGGGTCAACTAAATGCGGTGTCCGATAGACGGGCAGGAGCTGGGAATCACGCTCTTCGAGAGAGATGCTGATGCATTACGGCTAACATGTTTATTTCGGAGTCAAAAGCTCCTGCGTTTTCTATTTAAATTGTATTTTACGTTGTCGCTTATTTAATTTTTAACGTTTCAATTGAACCAGAACTGTTTCGTTAAGGTTGGATAACAGTTAAAAGCTTTACAGAGAAGTTTATGAAGTAATCACAGAGGTGAAAAGTAAAAAAGAATTCAAGAAAATTAAAGTATAAATTTAATTACATAAAAATGTGTTTTATGAACAGAAATAACACCAATTTATGATCTTATTTTATGATGTTTTCTTTCATAAAAGAATTAATTAATTATTAAAATGCTGCTTTTCCGAAGAACGGTGCATTTGAGGATGTATAAAATACACAAATATAAATTTTAATATGAAAATATGTAACTTTAGCTTTCCAATTTGAATTTCGATTTAATATAACGCTGCAGGATTTAATATAGATTATTCTCAATGTTACCAGTACTTTTCACCGAGAATCTGCATCAATTTGTAACCAGAAGCGAAGGTAAAAGCTCGCAATCTGAAGACGAAAACCTGAAACCTTCAATAATAAGCCGCAGATAGACTTGTTTAACTTTAGCTCAGAAACTTTCGAAGCAAAAAATCAGCCTCGCTTTTCTTGAATTACCGTTTCACTTCGATTGGCTGGACTTGGACCGAGCATTACTTTCTTTCTTATTACGTTACCATATCCAACGAGTTAATCAACTTTAGCCGTGAAAAAAAGTCAGTCTGTAACGAATGAAAAAATTCCGCATAAAAGTAGAGAAAAAAACGTATAACGAAGGTATATATATAAGGTAGAAAGCATTTCGAAGCAGAAGCAGCGAGGCGTGTACATGAAAACCGATAGCACAATATATAGGAGATTCGGCAAATGGAAGGATCTAATACCGGCCTCGGCGCTGGTTTCCGGATATTGAGTCCGTCGGAAACGTCGGTCACATTGTGCGCCAAGAAGACGAACGATCGGATGCGAACGGCGACGCAGACCGATCGTTCGCACATTTATATATGGAGGACGCTTCGATCTAAGCTACTCCGTCGGCGCTAAAGAACGAATATTTCTTTACCGGCCTCTCCCGGACCGCTTTTCCTCTCTTTTTGAAGAGAAATTTTTACGCGGAAGCATGGAAAATTTGATTTTTATTATTAAAAAACTGCTGTATAACAATACTATATTTATATGAATTGTTGAAAATTAATTTTCTGCCAGGACCGTATAATTACTAAATGTTGTTATTAATAAAATTTATTTTATTTTATTCATCATCATTTCGAAATATTTGAAAAATGTTTACTTTGATATTACAAGATCTAATCCCAAGATTATTCGAAAGCTTCACCGCAGAGGAACGAGCAACTCGCCCAGAACGGTCTTAAAACGAAACACTTCTATCTTTGCCAGCACAATAACCGACGAGAAAGAAGAAGAGGCACTTTCACCCATTCACGATTATAATAATCCCGAGCCGAAGAGGACGCCGAGTAAAAAGCTCTTTACGAGCGAATTGCGAGGGTAAACGAGCTTGCGTTCGCCGCTCGAGGGGGAAAGCATTTTCCGCAGACTTCGCCTACGACAATTTCAGTTATCGGTAATAGCGAAACGAGCTTAATCGAAGGCTTTATTTTTCTTCGATAATTGCGTAGGTACTTGTAATTTCGTTAGCCGAGCACACGTTCCTCTCGGCCGAGGGGTAAGTGCTGTTGCTCTTGCTCATTGTAGCAAGCGAAAAAGAGTAGCCGCCGGCGCTGTAATTGTAACTGCTTAAGACTTTTTTTTTTGCTTTGGGTTTGGCGAGCTTTTCTGCGCGAGAATTGCTTCTCTGACGTACTTCCCTTTTCTTGCGTAATGAGGTTTCTTGTCGAATTATCGGAGAGGTCGGCAGCTGCGACTTTTACAACATTTAATTTTCTACGTTTATTATGTGGCTAAAATATAACGATTTGGAGAAAAGTATTCAGAATTTTGAAGGAATAAGAAACAGTTTTTCTTACATATGGATTATGTACATGAGAAAACTACGTCATTCCTTCATTACGTACTGATTATCTAATAACGTAAACAATTCTAAAATCGTAGCACAAATCTATTTTATTCCGATCTAGATTACACCTCGCAATAGAAAACGCGCATAAGAATCAATTTCCTCTCACGCAATCTTCTGAATTCAGTCTAAAGCCGCACATGCGATTCTCCCTCGCCGGAACAAAAAAAAACCGCGATTTTGCAAAGCGCATAATGCATTACCTCACGAAAACAATCGTCGCCGCGTGAAACCTAGCCGAGCGTATCGTCCGGTTCGTAACTCGCGCGGCGTAATTCTCGCTTGATTCGGATCGTCCTCTAACCGCGCTCCTCTCGTTCCTGGAAAAACAGCGCCGCGCAACAGCACGCGACGCATTGCAAAAGCAAAAGCGCGTGGCGATCGTTTCCGCTCGCCCCTCCGAAGACGCACGCGCAAACAGAATCGATTCTAATAGCATTTTTTCTCCGTGACCCAGATTCGACTCCCCCCCCCCCCTGCTTTGGGTTAGGTTCCCCTTCCGGCGGTGCATCCGGAAATCGAGATGATTCGACGGGGGATTATTGGCTGAAGATCTCGTCGGGCGGGATGGCGGCGCGGCGCTAAACTATTTGTCATAATTGCTCGGCCGCCGCGCTGCTCGGGAATTTAGCGGGCTGGAAATCATTTCGGAGCGGGATCGGACACAACTTGGGCTATTAACTTGCGTAAACTGTTTTGCTGACGCGCTGATCTGCCGCAGGGATAAGTTAACGAAGAATAATAACGGACTGTTTCGGGCGAGCATATGGTATGGAAATTTATACTGGTAATTAATTTATTGGGTTTTATAGAATTTTGGTGTGCGTAAACAATGGTTAAACAACGTGGGGATCATAGTTTTTTTGGTTTCACTGGACTGCTCAATCGATTTCAATTAAAAACGATATCATTGTTTAAAATTTTTAATATGGTTGAGTATTAGATTTGAATGAAATAATATACTTCTTTTGATTACAGTTTTAAGAGGAATTCACTACATATGAAAAATAGATTGAACAGTGTCCAAATGATTCATGGAGAATTTTTCATAAAAATCTATCTGATACGTAATTCAAACGGATAAAAAATGTACCAAAAATTAAAATTGATATTCACGAGGAAATCGTGCAGGGCAAAGGCAGCCCTCACCTATATATACTTGGGGAGAAAAAAATGATGTCGAATATCTTTCACGCAAGCAATGCCTCGGGTATCGCTCTCGTCTTCTCAATAGGTGAACCCCTCTCACGAAGCCCATAAGATGATCGATCGGGCACTCGGAAAAAAACAGAAATTCCGCGTACGAGCTGCTAAGCAGCCCGGCTCCGGAGCATACATATTTCACGAGCGGAGATTCGTCGAGTCCGTAACAACCCTCCCAAGACGGCAGTCAAATATTTGTGAACGTTGGCACGTGGTGGTAAGCGGAGAGAGAGAGAGAGAGAGAGAGAGAGAGAGAGAGAAGAAAACGATCGATCGCCCGACCGCGTTTCCTTCGATCTCCTCCTCTGCCTCCGGCACTTTGGAGAGGCCGATTCGGAATTAGGGCCGCCTCATTTGCAAGGCAATGCCAGATGGAGAGGCTGCTTTGTGGCTTTGCACGAGCGATTGGCCAGCGGCTATTGTTGCGGCATTAGGCACTTTTCTGCCGACGATCAAGGAAAGCTTGAGTGATGAGCAGCCGGAGTTGCGGTGGATTCGAGGTGTAAGCGACGGATTCAATGTGCGACGGCTAATGAACTGGAAATTGCCCGCGCTTCCGAAGATTTTGAGTAGATGTTTACGAACGGCGAATCGAAAGACGTTATTTATAGGTTTATTGAAATGCCACAGACAGATACTCGTCGCGCGGCTTTTCTGGCATAGATTTTTTGAATATTACTATATAGTTAGACGTTTTACTCAAAAGTATATTGTTACAAAAGTGGGGAATAAAATAAGCATTTAAATAGAATTTCCAATAGAAAAAAGTACACAAGATTTAGAGTACAGAAATTATTTTCTATGTATAGGGGAAAAGTAGCTTTTCTTCAAAATTAATTTATCAGAACAATAGAAATGATTAAGTTCTCTGAGAAATAAATTGTATCAGGAAGTAGATTTACTGGATATAAGAAGGGTAAATGAAATAGCTTAACGTCCAATTTTGCAAACTAATATCGAAACTTGGGTACGTTATAAGATAAAACTTAAATTATGCGTTTAATTATAATACTTACCGAAATATTTTGCCGCGATTGAATTTTAAAAGCAGCGAATTCCCATTCATAATTGCCTCGCAAAAGATCTGAATTATTTGGTCGATAACTTGCGCATTCTGTTTGAAACAACTGCCGAATAAGTTCAATTTACGGCCTTATTAAAATAACAATACACCGAAAATACTGGCGGCTCGGAGCTCGGAGAATCGCCTCGGGGGGACAGACCTCATCGATTTTCCCGCGCCGCAATTATGAGGCGCAAAAGCGAGAAAACAAAATAGCGACGAAAAAAAACGAAAGGGAAATGAAATGCGAGGATCGGCGGATCATGCAAGCCTGATGGAAGGCTATGGGGGAAAAAGAAGCCATTTATTAATGTTTTGACGGAAAGCCTTCTTTACCGCGAGCAAATATTATTGACTGGTAATACGTAGCGTATCCTCTTGCTTTCGGCAACGTTTTTTTTTTTTTTATTTGAGTAATATTTATGCAGAGGTATACAGTTGTTTAATAGAAAAGTTTAAATTCTATCTTGAAATACTATTAAAAACTGCCAATTCATATATTGACGTATTTTATCAAATTTTCGCAGTTTCCAACGTTTAACTCGATGATTTTTTGTTCATTGGCCCACAAGCTCGATCAACGATCATACATTTTAAAAACGCATTTTCCACGCTCTGACGTTCTGTCCTCTGTGACGTCGAAAAAGCGTTTTTAAGCCATACAACCGATTAGTGGCACACGGTGAAAAAAACGTAATGCATTTTGCCCGGGGCACGAAAACTGTTGGAAAAAGAGCTTTCGTCGCATTGTAGAATTATAACGGGGATCGTTATAAGTTACAAGTGGAGTTTTATCAGTTCATATTATTTTTTTCTCCTTTCGCGGAGGTGAGGAGGCTTTCCTTTTCGCACAAAGAGATCGCGGCTGAAAGAAAATAAAGTCTTTCCCGGAATATTTTTCTAGCGGAATTTGATTCTGATTCTGTAGAGGTTCATTGCTATTGAGCGCTGCCATACTTATCAACTTGTTTTCAGTTTAGTTAGCTGAAAAAGCATTCCCTGCTGCAATTAAATTGAATGACGTGTGCTTCGTTATGAAAACAATAGTTAAAGTAGAATAAATTTTTAAGAGAAACAGAAAAGGCTATAAAAATTTTCCATGAGAACGTTTACGATCGAGCCATGCGCATTCGGCTGACGATTTGAGCGCGATAATAGCGCTCCAATATACTTTAGTTTTAAAAATACTCGATATCCCACTTACGCAAGTTTTCAGATCGCGGCAATAAATCAGCGAGCCGTCACGACTGCTCCCGCGAGATCCCGCCAAATTGAATTCGCGTCTAAAAGCAGCTTATCGATCCGCCTCGAGCTTCCTCGAGGAAACCGCATCCGCCAGATTTGCCTAAAACATATATAAAGCTGCGGCCTTGGACTTCGATAACCGGCGATACTCGTTGCAGCCTCCGACGGAGTCCAACGATTCTCCCATAAATTACTCCGGCGAAGGGATTAATCGCCGACGCAGCGATTAGGCAAGCGTGAAACTCGGTAATCCGCGATTTTGAAATATCGCGCTCCACTGACCGGCTATTATGCGATCGACCCGGACGAGAGTTTTTCTCTTTTGAGCGAGCGACAAAGAAATTTCGGCGACTGGAAATTGGTTGGGCACAATTTGATTTTTGGTGGAATGAGAGGTGCGGAAATTTTAATCGGAGGCAGTGTCCATTTTTTTTAACAATTATCGTGAAAAACAAATTTTCATCAATACTTACAATGAAAAGTTTGAAGCACTTGTTTTGCATGCTTTATATTTATTATGTAGTCGTTGTATTGTAGTATTAAGTATGATTTATATTTATTTTCGTCTAAAAAGTATAAAAAATACCTACTTTGCAATTATTAAATTTACAATAAAATCGAAAAACGAAATAATCGAACTGTCAAGCACCTGCCTGCTGTTCATTTTCCCGAATCCTCCCCACTCTCTAAAGTTAAAATAGTGTAAATTTCACTAATTTTTGTAGTAAAAAGATTTTCTACTAAATTAATAAAATTTATTATAAATTAGTAGAATTTCCCTAATGTCTATAGTAGAACGATTTTCCAC
>UCOL01005352.1:0-11870 GCA_900474335.1 Ormyrus nitidulus | reverse complement strand
GTTCAGAGCTGTATAGTTTTTCTGCTTATAAAACGTATTAGTTCAAAAGATATTGAAGTTTTATTTATTTTGTGTCAATTTTTTGAATAGCTGTATCTCAGTGAATAATCAATCTCTTTCAATGAACGACCACTTATTTTTTTCATCTCTTTCATTTTGCTTCGCGGCTCGTAAAAGTGGTGCATAAACTATGTTCGGCGTTTCTTAATTATTGCCGCCTTTCGGTCAGCGGAATGTCTTTTAAATTAAAAATTTTTAATGGGGAAAAGTCTTGATAAATCAAATATTAACAAATATTAAAATATTTTTGATAATTGTTCGAATTTCCTTTGAAATTCTTAATTGATCCTTCTACATCGATTAAGAAAATTGAAAAAGGGGTACAGACCGTAAATTGAAAGTTTACTATCCTCGGGTCACTCGCATTAAAACCCTTCGTAGACTTATTTCGATCTACGTGTCTTAACCCACCCGAGTGGGGAGGGAGTTGGGGGGACAGGACAAATAAGCCCGCATATAAGCCTTTGGAGCAGAGCGGAAGGATCAGAACGATATCTCAGAGCAGTCGTCTCCAACAGTACAGGGGGCACACACGTAGGAGTAGAGTGTGTGTGTGTGTGTGTGTGTGCGCGGTCGAGATCGCCGGTGCGCCTCCCGAACTCCATGCAGATTTCGGTAATTTCGGGCTCGCAGCCGACGTCCATCGCGTAATACTGGAACTTGTGTGTGCTCGTCGGGCCTCTCGCTCGTCGGGCAGACGTACATACGTGCGCGTCGGTTCGGTCTACTGCGGACTTTGCTCGGTCGAGGCGATGGGCTGCGCGCTCCTCCCGCGAGTTTGTCTCTCTCGCTCTCCGAGTCTCTCTCTCTCTCTCTCTCTCTCTCTCGCTACTGCTGCTGCTACTGCTACTGCTGCTGCTGAGTTGGTAGCCCTGGCGGAGAGAGCGCGCGCAGCCTGCCTGCCACCACCTCATTTGAATTTCTAATTAGGAAACCTCCATGCAATTATTGGATTAATGTAAATTACGAGAGCTGGCTCGGTCTCCGCCGCCGCCGCCGCACAAGGGTGGAACTCCCTCTCTCTCTCTTGCTCTCTCTCTCGCTCGCTCTGTCTCTCTTTCTTTCTCGCAGTCCGGAGCTCTGCGGGGGGTTGGGGATAATTAAAATCCGTTGATTAATATGTAAATTTAATAAGATTACTGTTCTAGGAATGCTCGATGCAGACGAGAACGCGAGAGAGAGCGGGGGGTGAAAGGGGACTAGCCAAGCTAGGAGCGCGAGCTATTCGCAAGAGCCTCCGCGCCCTGACCTTTAGGACTACTTTTTTGTAAGCGCCCGACCGGCCCAGCCGCCGTCTATCCCGCCTTGTCCGTACATCGCCTGTGCTTTTTACTAGCCGGCCGTTTACCTGCGGAGACTTGCGCGCGATCCGAAATTAATTTTTTAGGGTGAACTCGTATTAGAGCCTTGCGGGCGGTCTATGTTGTATTTGTTACACAAAGGCTGATTTTCGCGAAAGTACGTATATTTTTATAGCGGAGCTTTGTAAACAGAGAATGACGCTGCTTGTATCCTCGGAGGGTGTATAACCCCCGCTGATATATGCAGTTTTTTTCCGCGCAAAGTCCTCCACTCGCGTATCGTCGCATTAGCTCGTTAAATAATTTATTTCCATCGACGGCCTTTACGAACGAACGGGAGAAAGAGCCATCCGCAATAAATATCGGACCGATATAAGAAGCTTATAATAGGCGGTTCGCTCTCGCAGCCAGTGTGATTGGGGCTGCTCTGTCTATAAATATGCGCATTTAACCCGCGCGCTTTTCCGCGCGCGAGGAAATAAAAAAAAAGAGGGGCCGTCGTCGTCCCGCTCGCTTGCAGCCCCCGGAAACAAAACACGCGCGCGACTCCGCGTTGTATTTTTCGCAGCTGCACGGCGCTCTCCTCCGCGCCGCGCGGCTTTTGGTTTTGAAAAAATACGCGCTAAAAAATACGAGGAAGGCTAATGGCAGGCAGCTTCCTTCTCTCTCCCTCTCACCCCCGCGACGCGAAGAGTCGTAGAAATACAATTTGAAAAGTCCAACAATACATCGCAATTCGCGCTCGCAGGAGCTGCTGCTACTGCCGCCGCCGCTGTCCGCGCATTGTTCCCCGCTCGAAAACGCCACAATGGCTCCGATTGGCAGGCTCGGATTTTTACGAGGCGATCCCGTGAAAAAAAATTTTTTTTCCACCCCCGACGCCACCACCCACCCGGCCTCCCCCACCCATTCCGCGAACGCCCTCGTATAATCGGCAAAGCGTTATCCCGTTAGCCGCGATTTGCATACCGCGCGAGAGAGAGAGAGAGAGCGCATGCGAGCAAAGGGTTGCTATAACGGCTGATTTTACTGTCGCGATCGCTTTTTTTTCCGCCCCCGCCCCCTCCCACCCCCCCGGGCGTGTGCGTGTGTGCGTCTGCTCGTTTCCGAAAAAAGGTATCGCCGCCTGCAGTGTCGTATCGGCGGGACCCGGCTTTTTTCTCCCCTCCTCCCTCTCTCTCTCTTTCCCGGCTGCCGAAAAAAAAAATCGATTTTACACCTCGCCCTCGTCGTTCGACGCGGTTTACACGCGCGGGGGTGTGTATAGGACGCAGCCCCCGCGCCGAGCTGCTTCTCCGCTTGGACGTGTAGCCGTTGCCCGCCTGCCTGCCTGCCTGCTTTTTTCTCCAGCCGCCTGCTGCTGCTGCTGCGTTTTTGCAGCGCCGGGGCTATTATGTACGAAATGGCGCGGAAAAAAGTGCCCGGCAGCTCGTACGTACAAATTTGCCGGGGGCGGCGAATTTTCCGAAAATTTTTGCCGATTACTTTATGGCGCGGCCGCGCCGAGAGAGAACCGCGACTTTCGAAACGCTTGTTTACGATTACTGCCGCCGAACTTGCCCGTTTCGCTTAACGATAAATGTGGGTCATTTCGGGGGACGACGCTTTTGCCGAGCTTTCTTAGCGATCGTCGAGAATTTAGCGTTTGTGGTATATACGGATGCAAATTTACAAGCCTCTCGACGCAGGCCGCCTCATTCGTACACGTCTAAAAGTGATCGGCCGGATAAATAAATTATGCCGGCTCCGTATCAACCTTTCCCCCCCGCGCGATCCCTGAATAAATGAAATCTGCTTTATGCGCCGAATACATTTTATTTTAAAAGCAATTGAACGTCCGGGCCGCTAATACCCCCGGCAAACGGGCTGCGCCTCGCTCTCGCGTGCGTGTATGTGTGTATACGACGGTGCATGTAAAAAAAAATTCAATATTTTCGACGCTTGCGCGCATAAACAGCGGCGGCGCGGTGGCGCGGATGAAAAAGAAGAGAGTCGGCCCGCGCTGTGGGAACAAGTGGCGGCTCATCGAGACTGCTGAAAAATTAATCGTCCCCCGTCCGCGCGATTATAATACGCGAATCGAGCCGCTGCTCTCGCGCAACAAGAGGCATTAATATAAGATGAATTCGGCAGTGTGTCCCGCTTTTTTTGCCCATCCGAGCGAGAGAGCTCCGCGTTCGACGATCGACGCGTCTCCCGAGGGAGAGCATGCCGCTCCTTCTCTCGCCGTGCCCGCTGCATTATTTCGGCGCGGCCGCTAATAAACTCAATAAAAATGATGCGCAGCGGCGCGCATTTGCAAATGAACGTCATCATTTGATTTGGAGGCCGCGCCACTGACGAAAGCTCGCCGCTGCCAAAGGGGGAAAAAAGAGAGGGAGGGAGACGGATGGAGTAAGGCCGGTAATACGAGAGAATTGGCAGCGGCGGCTAGTCCGCGATGATAATTATGGATATTGAGAATAGCTATAATTGACGTTCCGTGTTAATGCCTTGCGCACTCTCGCTCTCGGCCGAGTTAAACAAATTTACTTGTATATGCGGCCTAGACCCGGGCTTGCGGGGGGGCGCCGCCGACCGGCGTTTTTGCCGAAAATTTTTGCCCCCGCGCGCGCGCCGACGCCGTTATAGAGCTCGTTTCGACGCCGTGTCAATTATCATGCCGTGTCGATGGAATATCCCGCATTCGGCCTGCCCCCGAAATGAAAGCCCATTTTAATTCTCATCCCAGCCGACGTTGATGAGAATTGCACTCCCTCTCTTTCTCCCTCTGTCTGGTGCGGCTGCTGCCGCAACGCGCCAGGAAAAAAAGCTGCGCCGCTGATAAACATAAACTTTTACGGCGGGCATCGGCTGCTGCTCGCTATTTAGGAGGATGCGCCTGTTAGCGCCTAGATTCGACGCCCGTCGTCGAGCTAAAGTCTGGTTAGTACGCGCTCTCTCGCTTCTCGCGTAAATACTTTCGTTTTGCGCGCGCGACGCGTTATCCTATGTTTTAATACAGATTTTTATCGGGCGACGCGCGAAATTACTCGCAGGCTGCCAAGTGCGTTATCTCGTGTTTTATGAGAGTGCGTAGGATTTGTAAAGCTCCTTAGCGCGCAAACTTATCCAACTCCGAGAGTAATAAATTATGATAATTTTTATTGAAATCACGTCTTTTCATGAATATTCAAAAACGGCTATGTAAGCGTTATATCATTTCTCCCAGGATACTGCACACAGGCTGCAGTGCGTAAAAGAAAATTTTTAATTACACCGATCCCGGCGGTGTTTACTTTTAATTTATTTATTAGCGATTTTTTTTTCGTCAATATCGCCGAAAAAGTGCTCGACATTTAAATTATTTCCCGAAAAAGCCCTCTCTGCTTTCCATTATTCAGCGGCGGCGCGTATAATTATTAAATTTTTTCGGGCTCGCGCATTAAATATAATCGATAAAAATAAATGTTTCAGAAAAATCTACTTAATCCCCGCTCCTTCCCCTCTCGTAATTCTCAGCACCGACGCGCGAATCCAAGGTAAATAAGCAAACATATCGGGAAGCGCTTCCCCTCGCCAGCCGATCTCTTTAACGATCCGAGAGCGAAGCGAAAATTAAAAATTCATTTAATAACACAGGCGGCCGCGGCGGGAGATAAGTAGCAACTATACATACGATCGGCACTGGGTTATACGCGGAGACTCGCTCCGTACTCGAGCTTGCATAACGACGTTTGAAAGTGGCACCGGGGCGCACTGCATAATGGCCCTCCTCCTCCCTCCGCACGTCGCTTCGCACTCGCGATATAATAACATTAAGCTTTATTTAGGTGAAGTTTAACTTTAAAACATGACTCGCAGTAATTATGCGAGGAGTGAAACAATGCCCGCGGCTCTCTCGCCCCCCGTGATATATTCGCTCGCGACTTTTTTGCAAGACAAAGGCGACTTGTATCGCGCTCTTCTCTCTCTCCTCCCTGCCGCCGAGCAGAGGGAGACAGAGAGAGAGAGAGGTATGCCCGCGTTTTCTCCACTTTTGTAAGCGCGCTGCGCGAGAACCTTTTTTCCCTTTCGGCCCCGCAACAAAAAGGGAACTTGCGCCCGAGAGCCGCGAGAGCGCGACTTTGTTCTTTCGCCCGGAGAAAGAGTTATTTCAAAGAGCATTGAAGATATTTGGAATTTTAATGTACCGAATGGGCGAACTTTGCCCCCGCGGAATAATTTTAAATATTTTCGGAGAAAATTCCCGGCCTCTCCCGCCCCCGCAAGGGGGAGTTAATTAAGTAGCGAAGGATTGGATTTTTCCTCCGCGGATCAGGTCGTTGTAAAGGGACGAAAATGCATAGTCACTTGAAATCGCGGCCCGCTGTTTTGATATGCAGATTTATGCATGCACGGAGAAAATTTTTTCCGAGCGATATTAAAAAATGACAGAGACGAATGCCGGGCGATTTTCGTGCCGCGCGGCGGGCGACTTTGTGCGCGGAAAAGGTCTTGGAGAGTCAACAAGCAATATTTAAATAAAATTATGTAATAAAAACTCGAGCTGCGAGCTGTGCGAGAGCGAAAAAAATAAAGTGGCGGGAGGAGGAGGTGGGAGCATTTTTTACAGTCTTGGCTTGATTTATTTTTAAGTTTTATTATGTGGACCGGCCAAGAAAATAATACATGAGAGAGCTGCTGGGCTATTTACTAAGGAAGTTGATACACATAATTTTCACCTTTATTCACCCGGGGCTAAAAATGAGGCAAAAGTAATTTATTAAAGGCGATAAATAATTGGCCGCTTTTTCTGTTCCAGGTGAGTTACTCAAACGGGCCGCAGTCATCCGATTCCTTACTAAATGGGAAAGACTCACTGGTAACGTACTATTTTATTAACATCTATTACCCGAAAGCTTCACAATTCCCTCCACATTAATTAGCTTTGAATGCATAACCAAAACCGCACACTGCAGCCTTCGCTAAATAAGCGGCGGCGCGTCCGTTTTTGTTTTTACAACATTACCCTTCCGAAAAAAAACCCGGGCTCGCATCGAGCTGCAGCAGCAGCAACAGCGGCGGTGGCGGCGGCGGCGGCATTAAAATCTTATTGTATCAGTTTACGTTCAGCGCACGCGAAGCGTGAATCGTTGTTCGCGTCGCTTGCACCAGGGGCATTTATTAAAATGATAATTTCGTGCACACACGCCGAAAAAGAAAAAAAAAGAATTCCGAGCATAAAGCCCGAAAAAAAAAGAGGAGCCCGCGCGACAATGCGAGAGTGAGAGAGAGGGAGAGGGGCTCAGTCAGCGGCCCTCTCTCTCTCTCTCTCTCGCTCGCAGATAGAAGCCCGCGCGTATCTGTCGGTTACGTGCGGCTGCTCGCTGTGTACGTAGGTGGATTTTAATAAACTCGTTGTAACGAAGAGAGGAGATGGCCCTCTCTCGCTCGCTCTTTGTAGGTATAGTTTCCAGGAGAGCGCGCGCCGATTTTTAAATATAGCCCCCCGTGTACGTTTGGGCGGCAATGAGCGTTAGGTATACATCGACGTCGGCGGCGGCGGCGGCGGCGGCGTCGTGCTTGCGGAGGGAGTCAAAGCTTGGCTGGTGCAAAAGCTTTGGCGCCGCTGGCCGATCCACGAAAAAAAGAGAGACCGCACGCCAGCCGGGAGAGCGCCTCGCCATCCGTGGAATCTTTTGTTTAGCGAATTTTTTGATCATCAGCCGCCGCCTCTATAATAGTCCAGATATCTCACCGGCCTCTATGAACCGCACGGGCGGGGAGGACTCGAGTGCATTTGAATTCGGTGTGCGCCGCCCCGAGGCTCTCCCTCTCTCTCTCTCTTTTTTACACAAACGTATACACGCCGCTCGTCCTGCCCTTCCGTGCACGTGAATATCGCTCGGCGGCCAGTGAAACGGAAGCGGAGGTGCTTATGGGCGCCGTGGAAAAAAAATACGTCGGAATAGAAACCGGGGGAGAAGCCAGCCGAGTAAAATGGAGAACAAAGAGATGAAGACCGCCCGGCCGATTCGCCCGAGAGCCGCCCGGGCTTCAGTTCGGGTGGTGCACACGACACACGTATACGCGGCGCGCCGGGAGAGAGAGTTTTGTCTATGCACGTTTATCTATTCTCTTTCATCGCTCGAATATAAAAAAAAATTCGCTTAGGCCGCGATCGCTCGGATCCCGCTCTTTTTGTTTCTGCTCCCGAGTTAATCGATGTTCCGTTTTCGATAAATTTTAGCGCTTTCCCCCCGCCGCCCGCGCGTCTCTCTCTCCCGCTCTGTCCGCCTAAACAACCAAACTTTATTAAAGTTTCTAAAAATTTTTACTCCACTGCATCGCGGCGCTCCGATCCAATCACTGGCAATATTTAAAAATAGATCGGGATATCTTTAATTGGCTTTTTCTCTCGTTCCGTTGTAAATAAATCATATACCCCCGCTCGCTCTCGCGCTAAGAAGCGAAATAAAAAATAGCCCGGCTCACGCATTTATCTCCAAGACAGAAAATTTCTCGCGAGAGGAAGTTCTATTTATAATCGGCGGGGCCGTTGGAAAAAATTTCGCGAGCCGCGCGCGCAGGACCGCTCGTGTAAGTAATGAAACGTGTTCCCTCTCTCTCTCTCTCTCTCTCTCTCCCTCTCTCGCGTCTTTGGCCTTTTTATTGGAAATAAAATTAGACGTCGCCGAAGGCGCGAGTAGAAGAGTCGGCGTTTTAATTGGCTCTCGAAGGCCACATATCGCGAAACGCGATTAACGTTTATGCCCTCTCTCCCCCTCTCCCTCTACCTCTCCCTCCCACGTCGGCGTAGATAATTGCGCGGACGCGTCGCCGTCCTACTCCTACTGCCACCGCCGCGGCGCGCGGCGACGAGCTCCCAGTTTGTCATTAAAACAAATTAGACTTTTCGCGCGCGCGGCGCGTCGCGTATATAAAAGCCCGGGCGTATACGAGCGAATAAATTTAGGGAATGCCGGGCGCACGCGCGAAATGAGGAAAAAAAAAAGGGGAGGGAAGGAAGGAGGCAGGGGACGGGGAAGACACCCGCGGGAGTGGTCCCCCGCGCGCGCAAATGTTTCGGACGTTGGATATGTAATGGGCAAGCGCGAGGAATATAATGAGATTTCACGCTGTACTTCGCGACCCGGCATCGGCGACACGAGCCGCTGAAAAAGCAAGTCCGTGCCCGCGTTATTTCACTCTGTGGCGGGAGCCTCCGGAGGAGAGAATTGAAACTGATGAGAAAAGCGTTCGCAAGTAAGTGGGAAGAGCGGCCCGGAGCTCTTTTTAAAAACGTCAACCGGGCTCGCTGTACATTTTATTCCGAGTACTTGGCAAACAACGAAAATCGGTGTAAAAAGGAGAGTATTAATTAGGAGGCTTGAAGGAAGGTGCTCGAGCATCTCATAATTGGGGGCTCGAGGAAGAAAGGGACGGCAGGCGGCGAGGTAAACCGAACGTAAGCAAAGAGAACGATTTGACAAAGCTACTTAGCACACGTAATAGAAAGTCTTTGCCGGGGGTAGTGAGTGCAGTCGGCGGAGTTAGCGAGTTACATAGGCGCTACACCTCCCCCATCCGGAGCCCATTGACTTTGACGAATAAATTAGCGCACGCGAGAGAGAGAGAGAGAGAGAGAGAGAGAGAGAGAGAGAGACGTCGCGCTCGTCGCTCGGGGAACTAGAATACGCGTTTACCGGCTTTGGTAAGCCCCGCTTTGCGCATAACTGCTCGCTTCATCTTGAAATACACACTGCTATTCTTGGATTTTCAACGACTACGTCGCGCTTTTCCTTAAGCATGCAGTAAGGAGATATTAAAACAATAGAGCATTAAGTTTCGAGACGTTTAATCAGCGGATTTAGCCTTATTTGCATTATAATTTACTCGCGAGGGACTGCTTTTGTATAATGCCGCCTTAGACGGGCGGACTATTAAAAACGAGGATTTTTATATACAATATTCTTCAACGAAACGCAAAGCGCACGTCGTATAACCCAATGACGGTACCTGATGTTTCTTTGGCAGTATAAGATGGGCCTAAAAACCTAAGAGATATCGCTTACAGAAGTTAGCGGGGGAGTTATATTTAGAGCGATTCCAGGGTCGAATTTCGCATTTCATCATTTCCATCGGGGCGTGCAGTTAAAGCAGAAGGAAGCACATAAGAATAAAGCCGATAAAGCTCGGGAGGTAGGGCAATAAGGAGCTCGGGAGTGAAAGGGGAGGGATGGGGGGAGGGCCTCGATAAGTGATTTGGACCACGCAGCTCGAGGTGAACGAACGAGGCTTGCTTTGCTTTGCCGAACCGTTTTATACACGCGGCACAAACGTCGCCGCCTCCCCCTCCTCTCCCTTCCCGTTATAACAGTGTGCAGGAGTTAGCGCGGCTGCAGAAGCTACTTGTACACAGTAAAATCCAGTAAGGGCATCTCGAATTCCGGCGCGAGGCTCAGCTCGTAAAGCACAGGAAGATGCATGCCGGGATATTAAGGCCATTATCGCCGTTGCATATTCATGCTGTATTATAATGAAAATACACTTTATTACCGAAGATTAACAGCTTCTTATACGGGAGAGAGAGAGAGAGAGCTGACTGCCGGCGGTGGTGCTGCTTGCGGAGCGCGATCCTTCGCTCATCCTGCGCGCGTCATTTCGAGAGCTCTATAACTGCCTTTCGTCTTCCCTCCTTTCTATCTCTGCGCCGTTCTCTTTCTCTCTCTCGGGCTCTTTTCGCCAGTTTCCCCTAGATTTAACGCTTAATGCCGCCGCCTGCCGCTGTTTCCCTACTTTTCTTATCGCGCCGCCGAGTCATTTTACCTGCCGAGTATCCGAATAACGATCTGCGCGCGGTTTAAATGCTTCGTACACAAAAATTAAGAGGATCGTTTATTCCTTTTAAGTCCTTCGCTTTTGGTATTGTACGATATTTTATTAGAACGACGACCGGCGTTCTTTTTTTTTTTTTTTCTAAAAGGCTGTAAAAAATTGTTCTCCAAGGTACAGTGGAAATTTAATTGCAAAAGTTCTTGGAACGGAATTAAAAGTACGAGGAGGTAGCTGCGAGGATTCCGAGACCTTGCCAGTTTATTTACAATAGAATAAACTTTTTACACCTCTTTGTATTCAAATTATATCAAGAGGACAAGCTTCGAGGCATTAATTAAAAATGTTTTCAAGAAATTCAATATTACAAATGCTCGGCGGACTCTTAAAGCTTCGTGGATATATACGCGAAAGAGTCGTAAAATCGTTCCTGTTAATCAATATTCCTGCTCTATCGTGTACAAATCACGTGACAAAACTGAAAGTTTACGTGTCGTAAATAAGTGAATAATTCATTCTCCGTACGCTTGTTAACTCTAGTCAAGTAGTAGAAAAGAAGCAAAAAAAAGGCGCGCGCTGAGAAAGAGAGAGAAGGAGAGAGAAGCGCGCTGACTGCTGGCTCTGGCCGCGCGATAAAGACGACGAGGAGAGACAACAAAAGCCAAAGAAACGCCAAGAAGGAGGAGGAGGAGGAGGAGGGCTGGCGAAATCTACATAATATCGGTAATGCTCAAAATGCCAGTCGCGTAGATTCTCTCTCTCTCTCTCCTTCTCCATCTCCGTCGCTCTCTCGGTCTCGGTCTCCGTTCTGGCTGCGCGCGAAAGCGCCTCTCGACTCTGCGTCAACTAAAACTTAATTATAATTAATTAATGCGACTGCTAACTCAGTTGGCCGGACAACTATTGGCCTCGCTCTCTCTCTCTCTCTCTCTCTCTCTCTCGCCGCTCTCCGGGCTCTTGCTTCGGAGACGATGTATCGCCCGCGCCCTCGTTTTGTATATACACTCGGGCCGAAATCGTGAATCGAATGGCGATTGTAATTGCAGGACACCAGAGCCGCTAGTTTCATTTGTCCCCGCCTGTCGTTAAGGCTCTCTCTCTCTCTCTCGTCGCGGATAAATACTTGATTAAAAATGTGATTTGCAATTTAAAGCGGGGGGCCCTGTTCTCTCTCTCGCTAAAAATGATAAATTACTCGTTTCCTTAATCTCCCTGAATATAATACGCTTTAATTTTTGCGTTATTTGAATAACAAATTACGCTGTTTTTCGATTCTAGCCCCGGACTTAGGCGCGAATATCATTAGCCTCTGTTATCGGAGGCGCGGCGTCGACGAAGAAATCGCACTTTATAAAACTTCCATAATTCGCGAGGGGGTTAAATTACAAGAGGGGCCCCGAGTGGACATAATATCCGCCGTTGTGGCGACGCCGAGAACGCCAAATCTCTCTCTCTCTCTCTCTCTCTCTCCCTCTCGGTGCAGTGCGTAATTAGAAACCTTTGTGCAAAATGAATACTGTTAATTAACGTACCTAAAAAGACATTAAATCCCCACCTAGGCGACCGGCTAAGTATGGCCTCTCTCTCTCTCTCCCTCCCCGGGCGAGCGCATTACCCCTGCGTTTATGCCGTAAATAAGCGATTTCCGCGCGCCTCGCACCCGCCGTGTACTTAGCGCGAGCGTCTGTTTCATCCACCCGAGCTTTATTCGCC
>UCOL01005351.1:0-11869 GCA_900474335.1 Ormyrus nitidulus | reverse complement strand
GGGGGGGGGGGGGGGGGGGGGGGGGGGGTAAAGAGCAGCACAAAGCTATATATAATACTTTCCCTTTCAATCGCGGCTTAACTAGAATCGACTGCTTTCCCATTAAAGCTCGACTGCAGCGCCGCTTTTGTCGAGGGCTCATCCTCGACTTTGGATTTTCCGCGTCCATTATGCCTCCCCCTCCTCCTCCTCCTCCAGCATGGACCGACGAGCAATTTCTCATTTTCCTTAGCGAGCTCCACGCACGCGACACTCTCGCTTTCTTGCCCGGCACCGCCGACGGCGTTATCATGGTATATGAGAGCGAGTATAATCGAGTCGGGCGCGTTACCCTAATTTAGTTTAGCTCTCCTCTGGGCGCGCTTCGACGAGTTTCGCTGAAAGAGAGGAAAGAGAGGTCTTTTGCGCGGAGGCCATTCGAGGGCTTCTTTTTCAGGCCGTCCCCGACTTTAATTATTTGTGATGTGAATGGCTTTCATGACTTACGCAAGGTTCGAGCTTAATTATGGCGTTTCCTCGTTAAAAGTTATGGTATCGCGCATTTTAAAGCACACATTTGTACCGATTATTAATTATCGTGAATGTTTTTTTAGTTTTTTGCCAACAGTATATTATGGTTCATTCGAAATTTTAAATTGTGATTATATTAACTTAGATTATTATATTCAACGTTAAATTAGTACGCATTTTTTTTGATAATAAAAATGAACTATAATATATAATCCTGCACTTAGAAATTAGCATGAAATCTGCTTAAAAATATACCTGCACATTAAGCATTATCATTCTATCTTATAAACCTTGCCCGATCTTAATGCAATGTCTCTGCTTCAAAGCTCATTAATTATTTTTTCAAACGAAAATTCGCTTACATTTTTCGTCGGGGAACAGGATGAAACAGGCGAAGCACGCAGCCCGGGAGAGATTTACGCGCGGAAGACTCGGGGAGACCCTTTTGAAGCGCGGCTTTAAACAGAGAAAGATCCTCGGCAAAGATTTAGTCGACCGCGCAATCGGCCAGATTAAAAATTAAGCAAGATTTCAGCTCTAATTTCATATGAAAAAAATTCGCGAGCGTCGACGAGGGAGAATCCAAGCGGGCCGGGCCGTCGACGCGGAGCGCGCAACAACGGGCTTCCTTATATAATTAAACGTCCAAAGCGCGAAATCCCTCCCTCGAAAGCGAGCGGCGATAAGCAGCCGGAGAGCCCGGAAACGCATCGCTCAACAAAAAAAAAAAAAGAAAAGGAAGCCCGGGAAATGGGGAGACGGGGAGGGACTAGTTAAAAAGAATCCGCGCCAAATGCACGGCTCGCGGCGGAGGGCTTTTTCCCCGATCTGTAAGCTATTTTAATTTGTAATTAGGAGAGGCGAGCGAAGCAGCTTTGAAAATTCGAAATGCAATTCACGTTGAATCTCGTCGGCTTTACGATCAAAAGCGTTTTCATAGTTACACCCGAAAACTTATATACTTTGCAGACTCCGTGGCAAAAGAAACTAAATGCTTGGTACGACTTTTTACTCACAAATTAAAGCCTCTCATCAAGCAGCCCTCTAAACCGCTTACCCACGACTCGACCGATAAGCGACAGCCCGCGCATAAGACGCTAGGCGGTTGCCTCGTTTTTTTCCCGATTGCCTCTCCCGGGAGCCTCGAAAAAAAAAAACGTATACGTACAAGCCGCGAATATCCGCCGCACGTGGAAAGGGAAGGGGGAACGTAATCGCCGTGGACAGTCGGAGCTAAACGAGGGGCAGTTACGAGGCCGGGTAATCGGCAAAAGTCGTCGGATTAGCAACCACCCTCTCCACGGCCGGCCGAACTTCTTGCCTTATACTTCTTTCGACCCTCGAGCTGACGTATATATGCGGCTCAAGGTGCTTCGCCGTCGACGAAAATCTTCTTGCTTTTATAAATATTATGCGCCTAAGAATCAACCTCGGGGTAATCGTTCGCCCGATTTTTATCCGAATAAATATAAACGCTCGCTACGAAAATCGGCCCCTTTGTTTCTCGTCGATCGGAATCGTCGAAAATTTCCCAGCCCTCTCCGCGCGGCCAAAGCGCGGCGCAGCCGAACGAAAAGGCGCGCAACCCCCGTAACTCAATTCTTATACTAATTCCCGCTCTCGGTCCCCAGCTCCCTCCTCGCGCTATCTCGCGACTCCACCCCGTCTGGCGTCTTTCTCTCTCTCTCCCTCCCTCTTTCTCTCGATCCGGCGCCGCCGCTTCGAGCGAGCTAATCCTCGACTCGCCGGCCCGCCGAGTAAAACAGTAATTCCCTCGTTTTCGCGGGAGCGCGATATCGATAATGCGCCCGGAAAATCCTCGCGCGCACGTGTCTCTCGCTCTCTCTCTCTCTTGTCGGTGTATCTCCTGCGAGTAACGCGCGCACGAGCCGCCCCCCTGCTCCGGGTATTGTCCCCTCGTGGATTCCTGCGTTCGCGGGGGACAAGTCAGGAGGGGAATCGAGGCGGCTCCGCGGAGTTCGAACGAGCCGCCGGGAAAAGCGGCGTACACGAGTTTTGCCGGCCGAATCCGCGACGGTGTGTCCGGCTTGATTTTTTGTCGCTGTCCCTCTGTTTCGCTGGTTCATTGTTTTGGACTGTGCGGAGCAGCGGGATTTCCCGATGTTTTAATGGTTTATTTCCGGTCGTATTCGGCGGTCTTTTTAAGGGGAGTGTAATAGAAATTTTGAAAAGTTCACTCTAATTGGATTTAAAATCCTTTTTCTTGCCTGCGATATAGTGTTACTGCCGGTATTTTTCAACTTTGTTTTTTTATTCGGAAGAGGCAACGACGGTATTATCCTCGTGAAAACAAGACATTTTTTTAAACCGAAAAGAAAATTAAGAAAAGAAAAAGGCAATAAAAAAATCTTGCCCGCGCATTAATCAAGATCTAATTTATTATTGTCACCGATGACAAAGTATATATATGCCTCTCGCGAGCGAAAGCCGCTCTCGAGAACATAGCAAACAAAGATCCCGGAGCCCAGAAGCAAAAGCGATCCCCGCGGAACTCCTGAAGCGCTCGCTTAATCCCATCGTCATGATCTACCCTATACAAAGCGGCAACGATACACCCGAACGCAGAGTGGTGTCGCGTGTGATTTTTCGGGCGCGTGGCCAACGAGGCGTGCGGACTCTAAGCGCGACCAGCGGATATGCTCAATAAATCATGCTCTCGCCCGGCACGCGCGCCAACTCGACGAGCTGTCGGCGATATAAATTCCTTATCGAGTAGGGGGGGGGGGACGTTCTGTTCGACTAATGAAAATCTCTCCTCCGGGGGGTGGCGGCTCCGGGGAGATAAACAAATAGCGCGAAATATCGCTATTTGCTGGGAGCGGGAATTCGCCCTTATCGTCGCCCGCTCTTCTAAGGGCTCGGGATTTTATCGAGGTACGGAGAGCCGGAGATGCGTGGGAAAATTATTGCTTATTACGAGGGAGCGTCGTTCTTTAAAAAATGTTGAGCTCTCACTCGGGCCTGGGGGTTTTCGAAGAACGTATAAGCTGCCTGTTAGTACGGCTTTTTTGTACTTTATGTATATAACTGGGTGCGTTTCATTGGCAATTATTTATTGTCTTATCCATACTATTTTTTTCACTTTATCGTATATAATAAAGTTAAACGGCGTTTTCTTGATTTTAGGATGTAATCGAACAGTGAGACATTCAGTGGGATGGATCCGGTGGACTGGAAGGATGGGAAGATGCGTAGTAAGAATAAAAGCACCTTCAAAAGATCCTCAAGTAAGTGAATGATTTTAGATCTAAGAATTCGTCACGATAGCCAATATTGCATTTATTTAAATTTAGAAGCTTGAATAAAAATTATAATACGTAATGTAAATGATTTGAGATATAACCACTACAAGCTAATAACAATTGCACAAACTTCAATTTCGCAACGAGAATATCCGATCGGCACGTTCTTGGAAAACTAGAGGCAACGATTCAGCAACGGGAGATGAACAATTCCAATTTACGTTGGGAAACTCATCCGCTATTTCGGTGGTAAAATTTTGTAACGCGAGCCGGACATCTCGTGAAACTCGGTCCGATAAATCGATTAGAAACTTCGGAGACCAGTCGATATGCCGTAGTACGCAAACGCTCGTCTTTTTAACTAGTTCTCAGCAAAAAGGATCCGATGTAATTAACCCTTTCAGTCGTCTGTCCTCTACAGAGGACAGATTATTAAATTTACTTATATAATATACTGTAAAGCATATTTCGAGCTTCAAATGCTTAATTAAGCTTCAGTTTTACTCAAGTAATTATGTGCAAATGAATGTTAGACTTTTTGAATTTTTACAAAGATTAAAATCAAATAATTATAAACCTTTTCAGATGATCCGGTTTGAGAGCAGTTAATGTACAATTTTAGATCTTTCTACTTTTAAGTGCAATTCTTTTCCTATTCTAATGATTTTGCACGTATATGTCTACTTTTATTAACAATTTCTAAAAATATTAATTAGAATTTGACCTCACGGTTAGATAGTCCTAAATTATAAAGTAGTCCCAATTATTGACGCCCCTAGAACCTATATATATTAAAAGTTTAACTAAAATAAAATTTTTACTAAAATATTTAATGTGTAATACATTCTATCATTATACTTGATATCAGTACTTTATTCTAAATAATAAAAAATCATGGCTGAAAGGGTTAAATGGAATCAAACGCACCCAGAATTATCGAATGCTCAATCGACCAAGTGAAAAATAAGCAGATTTATCAAGAATACACATTCAATTGAAAACTGGTGAAAATTGATTTTCCAGATGATCGAGATGAGGATCCGAAGAATGCAAGTGGGCGTTCTGAGGAACGCGAGGTGCGAGGGAGCTTACGTTCAATTTTCCGAGGAGGCCGAGGATCTCGACGAGAGTGCAGGTCGTTACTGCGGACACGTAACTGGCAACGCGACAAGGTAATAAAAAATAACCGCGCGGCGGTATGAATTCGTTCGCGAAAAAACTGTCGCTCGACTGCGGCATTTTTACGGTGACGTCCTGATGTGCGCCCGGCATGTCGTGCCTGCAAAGTTTTCCGCTTTACCCGCCAGATTTAGGAAAGCCCGTCTCCTCCGATGATCCCGCGGCTAACTAGGCAATTTTTCATAATGGACGTTTTAGTGTGATGATAAAAGCGGCGCGTTATACTTAACGGGGCCAAAAATAAGTCTATCTAAAATGCCGTTAACTCGAGGGAAGGAGGAAAGTGGGGAATTATTTAAAAAAAAAAAAAACACAAATAGAAGCGAAGGGAAAACTAGCTCAAAGCCTTAATCCATTGTCGTAAACTCAGAGGCATTCCGGGGCTAAATGTCTTTCGGCGCCGAAGCTCATTTAACCTTTATTACATCAACAATGCCACGAAAAACAATGAGACAGCAGTCACTGGAAAAGCTCCCGGCGGCGCATTTAACCGCGAGACACGGAGAGACGTAAAGACAAAGAGTCTTCGAGCTGCTCTCCGGTTTACTTTGGCAGCGCGCTGCCGAATAAAAAGGGGGCGGCGAGAGCGCCCCGGCTATTAGCCGTGCACATCAGAGAGCGCGAGTGAAACGCGCTCGCCGCGGAATCCGCTCGATTTGGCCGCGCCGCCGCCGCTGCGAAAACAGGCTCCGCTCGCAGGCCCTTCGCGACGCTCGACCGACTTTTTAACAAGCCGCTCCTGCCGCGCGTCTTCCGGGCGCCGAGTCTGCGCCTCCCGACGAGGAACAAAGAGTTTGTCATTGTTGTGTACCTTCATCGGGGATTTTCGATTCGTGGCTTTTCCGCTGTTTGGCTTTTGAAATGAGAGGCTCATTGCGAGGGAGACTTTCAAACGAGGCGCGAAACAATGGATGATTCTCTCGTTTCTACGGGAATAGGTGTGAAATGCCGCGTCAAACATTTTTCAGCTTTGGATTTCATTTTTAAAGCAAGCTAGGGAGCGCTTGAAAAAAGCAAACAAACGGGAAAATAAATGAAAGAATCGAATTAAAAGCTCTAAATGAATGGCTTGTTTTTAGCTCTTGACCGATCTGTTTATTTTTAAGCGCCGCGGCAATTATTCAGAAACTAAACGAGCTCTTTGCGAACGACAAATCCTCCGTTCGGATCTAAATTAATGTACTAGAATAAAGAAAGCCTCGCGCTCTCCCGCGGTTCGAAAAAATTTCTTATACTCTCCCAACGTTTCCCAAACTAAATTTAACCGCAAAACTATTTCGAACGGCTCGCGTTTGCGCACAGAGAGGCGCCACGGTCGACGGCAAGAAAATACCGAATTGTTTAAATGAAATTGTTCGCCGGGGGCCGAGTTTATTTGGCAATCTGAACGTAATCCAAAATTGTTCCGGGATAAAGTGCACTTTGTCCCGGGCGCAAGCCCCAGCGAAAATAGATCTCCCTCCCTCGGATATCAAGCCAGGAGCTCCTGTTGATTCAAAAACACGACCGTCGGTTTTTCGCGATCGCCCGAGCTTCATTGTCGCCGCTTGGCGCGCGGCTTTTTCGTTCTCGCTCTCCGCCGTCCCCCGCGGCTCTCTCTCTCTCTCGAATTTACATGAAAAAACACGTCGCGCGCGAGCGAATGACTCGACCGGCGAAATTTGGCCGCTGGCCGAAGTGCTGCCATCGCCGAGCTCCCGAGCAAGATCAATGAACTCGGCTTTGCATCAAAGTCCTCCCTGATTTATGGGGCGCAGTTTTATTTCAATCTTTCCTCGAGGAACGACTCGCGGACAATTTTTCGCGGCGCGAGCCGCAAGACAAACAGTCACGAGAAAGCTTTGCAAAGGGACAATTCGGAAGCTGCGCGCTCGAGTGGCGTTTAAGTATATATAGCTTGACATCGAGTCGGCCCTAAGAAATCAAGTTCCCATCGTCAATCTTCATCCATAAAGCAAACGCCCCGCGGCCGTGCCTTAACAAAGCGCCTCGCTCCCCGAGCCGCGCGGAACAAACAGACGAGTCCCCCATAACACTCGCGCACTCTCGCCGCGTTCCCCTAAATACACGATCCCACCTATAACAGATCCGCGTCGGAAACACGGGCCGACTCGTGCGCCGAGCTCGAAGGAAGCGAGCGCGACTCGTCGTCGCGCGCCTAGAGGCCTATTATGTGCACACCGGCCTCGTCGGGGGCAACCCTTAAATGCAGCACCTTTTACCCCGCTAGCCGGGGCTGCTTCGTTCGGGCTGAACAGGCGGTGATTTGTCGCGGTCGATTCGCTGCAGACTGCCGGCTTGGCTTCTCGCGGCTCATCGTATTAGGCTTGACTTTAGCCACGCGCGGCGCGCGTATGAATCTCATTTCTCGGCGATGGGCGGCGAGTTTTTTTTATAATACTATTGATTTTTCCTCGTGGCTTTATTTCTGATCAAATTTTAAAATAGAATTTTTAAGAAAAGCGAACGTCGAGTTTCAGTTAAAAATCGAAACGAAAAATTTAAATAAACAGTTTCTTTCTATCATCCACAGGCTCTTCCTACGCCGCGGTCCCGACCTCACGGTGGTTCTGGACTCTGAGAGCCGCTTCGCCGCCGACAACCCGGTGATATTCTCAGCTCAGTTCTCCATCCTGCCCGTCCGCCTGGCGAACGAGCGCCACCACGTGCAGCAGCAGCAGCAGCAGCAGGGAGTCGCGCCGCCGGCGCTGTCCTCGAGCGAGTGTCCGCTCGAGTGCTCGCAGCGCAACGACCGCAGGAGCTGCCGACTGACCTCGCCCGGCTACCCGGGCGTCTATCCGCGGGGCATCCGCTGCAGGATCGCCCTCGAGTCGAGCGTCGGCAGGTTCCGGATAGGCGGCACGCCCGAGGACCTCTACAATCTGATGAACCACACGAGCCAGGAGGCCTGCAGGTCCGAGTTCTGCGAGCAGGAGCACCTCGACACCGGGACGGGAGGCCCGGTGCTCGTCCCCGGCGCCGAGCAGACGATGGACGATCAGAGTGCGCCGGGAGTGCACACGGGTAAGGCTGGGGCTTTGTTTCACTGCACTGAGAAGTCAATGTTTGTAAAATCGAAAAAAGTATTTGTATAAATTATCAATCTAATTTTTAACGGCTAGGTTTGCAATTTTTGCCAGTCTAGTCGGTAAAAATTTTCATTCTCGTAATCCGCGATCGCTTTACCAACTAGGTTGGTAATTTTTACAAATATTTTTGTAAATTTTACAAACCTTGGTTTCTCAGTGTGCTAATTTATATAATATCTTCGAGTTTTATCTGGCTTTTCAATTTTTATTAAATTTACTTTAAAATCTACTGCACTTTAATAAGTTTGAAAAAAGATTTTAATATTTTTATCGTTGATCAATCTTTATTAGTGTATTTATTTTCAAGCTTCGCGCAGTTATCTATTTATACGATTGAAAACTCTCCCGCGATTAAACGCGGCAGTAAATAATCCAATATAATTATCGATTAATCTACTGAAGGTGAATTTATCGTATTTACTAAATTTCCAATACTTTATACAGTTTAAATCCGTACGCGTTTATTCTGTTTCTCAAAATAATACGCGTTCGAAGCAATAAATCCCGCGTAGAAGAAAACATTAACCTTCCCCATTGTCCGATCAGATATATACAGCATTCGAAATAAAGAAAAAGTCCGATAACGATAAAGGCCCGCGTAGGCTAAAAGAAGAAAGTAAGCCGGAACAATAAAACGATATCCCCGCACTAAATAAGTCCTCTCAAATCCATACCTGATCCCCCGCTTGTATTATAAGGGAGCGTTCTTGAACAGATCGGGACGAGGAGGAGGAGATGATAATCGGACAGAGGCAGTCAGCCCCCGAAAATCCGAGAGCGAAGCACAAAAAGCAGCCCCGAAGACGCTCGAGGGGTCAGCATCGACTGACCGAGTCGGGGCTCGATAGCGGTAAGTCGAGAAAGCCGAACGGATCTCGGGAGAGCCTCGAGACGAATCGCTCGGAGGACACTGACGGCAGACGAATGAGACACGGGGGTGGCCAGCATCGTCGCGCCGAAAAAACGAACCCCGATTACGAGAGGATTCGTGGAGCCGAGGTGGACGAGGCCGAGGACGATACCGACCGAGATCGTTCCGTCAACGAGCTGACCAAGCTCAGAAAGAATCCCAAGACTGATCAGCTGTTCTGGTCGAAAAACAGGTGAGCTCTTTTTTTTTCTCGTTTTTCGCCATGAGAATTAAACTCCAAATACAAAACAGGTCCTCCCCCGAGCGGTCCAATTCCGCGTTATTCGACCGCCACAGCCACCAGCAGCGTTACCTGCGACGCCGACGACCTCACGACGGATCCTCGACGAAGCTCGGCAGCAGCAGCTGCGTGGGCGACTACCTCGCCCTCCTGGAGAGCGTAAACGGCCGCGTTCTCGAGATCGGTAAATTCTGCGGCGAGGGTCGCATACCGCAGATCTTCTCCCGCGGCCGCAACGTCATCCTCGAGTTTCACGCCGAGCGCGACGGCACCATAATGCACGACGGCTTCCACCTGAGCCTCCAGGAAACGGACGCACCGCCCGAGGCGACCGCCCTCATGAGTCCGGCCTCCGGCACCTCGGATCGGCATCACCTCAGCTGCGACTTCGTGTACAGGAGCAGCGAGAGGACTCGGGACAGCGTCAAGTCGCCGAGGAGCTGGTACCCGCCCAACACCCTCTGCACCTACAGATTCACGGGGAAGAGCAGCGAGAGGGTCTCGGTACTGATGAAAATCGTCAGGGCCGAGGCGACCGATCAGGAGATCGTTTACAAGCCAGCCAGGAGGAACGAGACGCTGGAAGATTGTCCCGGGAACGAGCTCGCCGTCTTTAACGGCACCCATCCGGACAGTAACTTTCTCGTCTGGTCGTTTTGCGACGCCGCCCACGGCGACATTAATAATATACAGGTCAGTTGCGCAAATGCATAAATCTATCGAGTTCTGCGTGGACCTGTCGTATAATTAGAACGATTCTCTGTTCCCAGGTACCGATTGTATCCACTGGTAACGCACTTTTAGTCCAATTCTACAGCGCGACTGGCTCCTACGACGGCCAAGATTTCACGTACTCGATAACGTACAAGTTCGTGAGAAAGCCGGCTAACACGACGAAGCGGCGGCACGTGTCCGTCGAGGAGACCCGACTCATTTCGCTGAGGCCGGTAAACTTCTCCGCTCTGAATCTGAGCGACAGTGATAATTGCAACTGCGACTTTGCCGACAGGATTGGCACCTTCAAAAGCTGGTTCATCGTTCTCGTCGTCCTTGGTGTCATATCATTCGCCGGGGCTATACTTACGATAATCGCCCTACTCTTCAAGTGCGCAAAAATGCGGGCCGCCGAAAACAAACTCTTACAGACACCTAAGCGTTCATCTTATTTTAAGGGTTCGACTGAATGAATGACTTTTGTATGCTCCTGTTGTTATTTTTTTTCTGTTTTTTTTTCTTTGCACTTAAATTATTGAGAGATTACGGCGGTGAAAGAATGTGAATAATTGCGAGTAGACGTAAGAGAGGTGTGTGCAAATGTTGGTATTTCAATGTCATTTCTTTAATAATGAAAGTTTTTAAAGAATTAAATTTTTTTTTTTAAATGCAACTCGAGTCGTAGGATTTTTTTCATATTTTTATTTTATAAACAAATGTCTCAGAAAATACTTTAGATCTTTATATTAATCTTAAATGAGGTATAGTCTATACGTCGACTATTATTATTTCGAGAAGTGAACATTGAAATATCGATATTTACCAAACTTTGACAATGTTACCATGAATTTATGTAATGAAGAGGTCAAAATTTTGTACATTTTGTAATGGATAAAATTTATTTTCTTTTATAAATAAGAAGAATAAGAATTGTTATAAAAACTAAGTAATGTATAAAATTAAATATCTTTATATATACAATATATTAATTAAAAAAATTAGATTAAACCTTTAGTCTGAAATTTTCTATTTTCTAAAAAAATTCTCAATAATTATATTTTATTGAAACTTAAATTTTGAATTTTTGTAATGGTCGTGTGATTTAACCAAATTAGTAATATTTCGATTATTTCTGCTAGACCTTCTTCCCAACTTGCAAATGTGCTATATATAGTATATAATAAATGTACTTATTAAAAAATACATATTTTTAATTTCTAAAAGATACCACAACGAGTATTTTTACAAAAAAGTACATAATAAAGCATATCAACTCATTAAGTTTGTATATTTACGGTTGAGTCATATACATGTAATAAAAAAATGTTATAGCTTTAAGGACAAGATTAGCACGTAAGATTTCTGTGAAATAATATGTGACGTGAATGCAGCGATTGACTGATACTTGAAGATTCGCTAGCATGTGGTCAAACGCTTATATAGATAACAAAAAGAACGTCTTTTGCGTTCTCTATACAAACATAACTCAAAGTATTGTATTATACCAAAGCTAAAATAAAATACTTTGGAATTCGTAATAAAATACGCAAGATTCATTATTTCCCTTGATAATATAAATCCTCCTCCTCCTCTCCTCTCCTGAGGCTAGAATGCAGTCTTTTCAGATTCAAGGTGCGCATTTTTGTAATAAACTCCCTGCTGAAATTCGCCACATCCCCCTCACTCAGTAGTTTTAAATCATCGATGAAGAAGCACCTTCAATTCGATTGAACTTACTCAAACTTGGTGTACATTAGCATATTTGCATTGTACTTTTTACCCCTTACAAGGAGAGTGTATGAAATTTTGGTAATGGATTTTCCTGTAACTTTGGGACATTTTTTATAATGTTAAAATATGAAGGAAGCCGCGTCCGTTCGGCTTAACGCTCGATTTTTCAAAAGTTATGTGCTCTTTTAGCGAAAATCTAAGAAAAATCGATTTTTGTCTAATCACTTATAAC
>UCOL01005350.1:0-11867 GCA_900474335.1 Ormyrus nitidulus | reverse complement strand
AAATCCTTTTTTTTCTTCTCATATCTCAAGTTACGATACAGAATAGTAATTTTTACTCCTTTTTTTCTCTCAGTGTAGTTAGTTTAGCAGCGAAACTTTAGTTTTAATCATTCAGCTTACTAATATTTCAACATAAATACTTTACAATTTTCGAATCTAACATTAAATAAAAAAAAGAACGAGTAGTTAGCACTGCAGTGAAAGTATGTACAACGCCTGACCTAAAACAGAGTTTACTACTCTTAAATATATTTATGAAGATTTTGTTCTCCCATAGCTTCTGGCTTACGCTTTTAAATTCTTCCTGATTTACCAAATAAAAAGTTAAACCGCTACTGAAATACCGCGTGCTTTTCATGAATTATAAAAACACTCCGAGGTAGCTCTCGAAAGCTCAAGAACGCCGCTGTAATGCATGCTCGAGTTAATAGTCCTACTAATCCGCAGTTTCCAACTACCCATTTACAACATTTCCCGAACGAATTTTCCCGAAAACCGTATAATTCTGAAGGGCTAAACTTACGAATGATATCTCCCAGAGAACGCATGACCAAGCCTTCGTCGGTGAAACCTTGCGAGTTCTCCTCCCCGGCAGATTGTTGAGCGGCCTCCTCGGCGCCGCTCCAGCTGCTGCTGGAACTACCGCTGGCGTCGCGGCGAGCCTCCCTCCCCCCTACGTCGGACGTTCCGCGGCCTCTGGCCTCCTCGGCGCTGCCGCTCTCCTCCTCGTCCTTGGCCAAAGCCGTCGGCTCGCTCGCGAAGCTCTCGTGCTCCTGCAACAGGTGGCCCCGGACATCAGCTGCACTTTGTCCGAGCGGACATTTTTGCTTTTCATTGTCCGCCCCCGTTAATCGGTGAAACGCAATTACGGATCGAGGGGATAGATTTTTATTTAACAACGTGTGCTTAGCGAGATAGGTGGGGCGGAAAATCGAGGGATTACTTCTGCAATTAATCTCGCGGGAGTATTAAACGCGAGAGTTCGTTATGGAAATAATCATCCCTTGTAAATATTTATTGCCGCTTATCGCGGCGATCTTGATTAATGAAGGATTTTCTTGCTGCGAGTACGGATATATATATAAATAATAAGCCGCGCATGTATTTCTGTTTACGATAAACACCAGAGATAAAAAATACCGAACACGGCGAATAATAAAAAAATCAAAGTTTGATGTCGCCGTCGATAAATCTATCAGCGCCATTCGCAAGGAAAAGCGCTCCTAATACCGAGAAAGTGATCATCTTAAAAGGCACGCACGTCCTTGAGTATTGCGGTGGAGCTTCGAAGTCATTCAAAGTCGATTCCCGTTCTTCGACGGTGCACGTGACATTCTTCGTTGATAGGGAGCTCGCAGGGGCGGATGGTGTAATAAAAAAATTTTTAATAAAAAATCAAATTACAACCGCTCCTATATTTGAAAAATAGTTTTTACACGAAACCCCCCGCGTGAAAGCTACACCTCCAACTTATTTGCAAAGCCAGCAGTTTCAACCGCAGCATCTTTCTCAAAGGCCAGAAAAATCGAAAGCCACTCACGTTGGCGAGGGGTCTGGTGACGAGGGTCGAGGTGGTGGTGGCGGTCGTGTCGGTGGCGGTGTCGCTGCTCTCGCTGTTGTTGTTGCCGTTGCTGCTGAGCCGGGCGATCGCGGAGAAGACGGCCGCGCCCTCCTCGAGGGTCTTGACGCGGGTGAACCGCCTGCCGGCCGGCCAGGCGCCGTCCGAGCTCTTCAGATTCGGCCCGGAGCGCGAGGGGGGCTTCGCCGCCTGGACGCCCGTCGTCCAGACGCTGACGTCGCTGCTCCCCGTGCTGCTGTCGCTCTCGGTGCTGCGGTGACGCCACCTGCGCTCTGCAAAGCTTTCCGCTTACAAGGGGGGTCCCTTTGGCTTTTTCAATGGATGAAGCTACATTTCGTTTGCGGGAGTAAACAATCTTTCGGATTTATACAGTGCACTTTCGTTACAAAGGCCAGTGCTTGGGGATTTTAAATGATGGCCGCTTTTCTGAAAGAGGGAGCTCCATTAGACATTTATTTTGCGGCGGGGGATTTATCTTCCTCCGAGGAGAACCGTTCTGGAGTGATAGTACAACGATAAAAGAGGACTCTCAGCCTATCAATCAAATAGAATACGATAACGATTTCACTCGCGCTGTTATCTTTATTTATTCATTCAATAAAAGAGTCTCTTTTTTACTCGAATTCACAAAAGTCAATTCTTATTAGTGAAATTTCACTTGTCAGACCATCAATCATGAGCTCGGATATTAAATATTTGAAAATCAATAAAAAGGTGAAATTTTGTGTCAAAAGGAATTCCAAATTCGGCAGCCGTTTTATGGTATCGATTGATGCTCCACATATAACTGGACATATTTGGCCCAAGAATTTAAAATTTTTTTAATAAGTTAAAATGGACCGTACTAATTCTCACTTTGAAGCAAAAATTAATGACGTACATTTGAATTAAAATTGCTGATTGGTAATTAAAAAGGACACAGCCCCGAATACTTTTGCGCGCGTTTAAAGCAACCCTCGAACGTTCAAACATTCCGAATCCGTACTCTATTCCGGGCGCCGTCTCTAAAATCCTTCCATAAAGAAAGGCGGCCAATCCCAATAGCGTTCCCGGGGCCGCTTTCCAAAGTGATTTCTTCCCTCTCGTAAAACGCGACGACTCCCATATAATTCGCGTGGCGGCCCACGCTTATACAGCTATATATATTTACTTTCGCAGGGAGGCGCGGAGATGGGCGCGGCAAAGTGCCTCCTGAGCAGGGGGCTGCCGCCGTCCTGGCTCTCCTCGCTGTAGGCCCGGGTGATGAGGATCCTCGGGCTCCTCTTGGGCGTCCCGTTGCCCAGGCTGCCGGTGGCAGCTGCGTTCTCGGCGATTCCGCCGCCCACGACGAAGTCGTTACGGTAGTGAGCCGCCATCAGGCTGACGGCGCTCGCGCTCGACCTCACCAGACGGCCGCTCTCGGCTTATGGATGCCGTACCCAGAATCATTAGTTAGATCAGTGATTCCACCTCGGGAGGGCTCGGCCCGCAGTCCGAATTTATGACGAGGGGCGACTCTCGGTGTCATTTATTTTTTCAGCGCTTTTTTTTTTTTTTTTTTCATTTCGGCTCGCGTCTGAAGTGATTTGCGAAAATTGTCCTTCGTTATATTGGAAAAGGTAAATTTATGAAAATGCTCGGGAATCAAATCAAGCGTGACGCGCGTCAACTTGTACCTTTTTCGAGAAAAATTTTCACAATGCTGTACGGAGGTACTAAATGCTTTTTTGTAATAAAAAAAAAATCCACTGTTCAAAATTTTTTTATAACTTTTCTTTTAACAATTTTTTTTCCAGTAAATTGTTATATTACGCGTTCTTGAGATATATTTCATTACAAAAAAAATATGCAACCACAGCGTTTATTCGTTTTCATCCGTCAAAGCTTCATAAATTCGGATCTGCGAGTCTAGCTGAATTTTATCTATTTCTTGTTGACAATCGAACGCATATACACACATGTCGAGTACAGACGGAAATTAAGGGATGTCGTGCGTTATGAATTTCATAGCAGTGGTCGAAATTGGAATTTCAGATTCTCATGATTTGGTCGCTCTGTGTATTTTTATTTATACGTAATAAGAGTATTGAACCGCGCGGAAGACCGGGGAGGGATTTCAGGCTACATTAAGTCGTAGCACGAAGAAAATATCTCATCGAGAAATGTATAGCATAAATCGAGAACAGGTCCTCATCATGAATTCTCCGAATCTCGTTTCCAAGTATTTGTTAGCGATAGAATAATGATTAGGGTTTTAGATGACTTCTTTTTCATGATCAGATATTGATCTAAATGTATCTCGAGTATGTTTGTTTTGATTCTTCTTTATTTTCAAACTTATTTATACAATTCTTGCAAGTATTATATCATGTATTACGATAAATTTAATTAAAACAGGTTGTCAATTAAAAACTGTAGTTTCATTCAACCATTTTACAATTTTTTAAATTTTAAACAAATGTAATTGGAAAAATTTCAATATTTTAGCTATAAAAAGTTAGTTTTTATGCGGAAATATTTTAACTTGAAAAACTCTAAAAATAAGCAAATTTTAAAACCTTCACAACGTAAAAATGAAATTATTTTTATTTAATATGTTAGTACAGATGCAGCAACAATGCAATTATTATTTTTTTGTCACACCAAATCACCTAATCTGTATAAATAAAATAACATTTGAACTCACTTATAAAACTTTTCCAGGCCCAGTAAGACAAATAGGATAAATCTGTGCTTTATGCGAAATAAAAACTTATACGAAACTGAAAATAAAAAAAGAAACTGAAAATACTTTTAAATGACTTAAGAATAAAGCGCTTGTTAAGTTAGGCCTTTTAGAAAAAATTTAGAAAGAGTATGATCTGATATTATAAGTGACAATATATTTAAAGTTGGGTATTTGATATTGAAAAAAAAAATTATATTATATATGATATTACAAATGTTCATTAAGCAAAAATTTAGTCAGAAACCAACAATTTTTTTATTTTTTATTCAATTTTAATACACAAAGGTTTATTTTATTCCTTGAATAATTGTTTAGAAAGTTAATAAATCTAATTATTTAAAACCCGTCTGAATTGCATGTGCATGCAATTGTGGTTCAGTAACTTTGTAAACAAAGGTTCAATGAGTAAAGTGAGTCTTTGTCGCTCATATAATTTCATCAGATCTTCGCTAACTGTCATAAAGTTTATCCAAAACGTCCCCTCGCATATCTATAAAGGACTGCCTGAAATGTGAGCTGCCGCGTTTGCCTTAGAAAATGGTGCTTGGGACAAAGCGAGTTTACACTCAGGCCGCGGGGTGCATGCAATGACCAGAGAAATGCAGATTTCGGCAAACTCGAGCGGCGCGTACTTCGAAAGGACAATAAGTGCCATTCATCATTCGCGCCTGAAAAGGACTGGCGATTGCTGCATAATTGCTCCGCCTCCCTCCCCCTCTGCAATATCGGCACGCGCAGCCGGGCTTCATCGGGGATCGATAATATACGAGCCGCAGCCCTACCGATCAGCGACCTAGACCGCAGCACACTCTCTCGCGAGAAGGTTAGATTATTGATACTGCGCGCAATTAACTGCGACACAATGCTCTCTCTCTCTCTCTCGCGACGCGCACGCGGGATGCACAGAACTGGCTTACCCCAATGCAACCCCGATCGCCCGAGAGTAGAACACGGGCTGCTAATTCCGAGGAAACACCACTTAAGCAAATGGAAATCCTAATCGAGTTATGGCTCTTCAAAAACCCTCCCCCCCAATCGCTTCTGACGTTTGCGTTTATCGATTTAAAGCGACGGTTTAGAAACCATTTTCAATTCGTCTTCATTTCAATTTTCGAAACGATAATTAACGGTGTCTTTAATTTATCTAATAGTCTCCACTCGAAATTCGAAACTTGCATCCTCCGCGCTTCGTGGAAATGGCACCTATACAATTCATTATCTCCCCGATATATCGTTAAACAGTGCTAGAAAGATGTTACTGCGCAAATCAAGCACGAGGAATAAAATGCAACCGCGACGAAGACCCACCGAGCTCGGCGTTTGGCACTCTGAGGGTGTTGCACGAGGCGGCCGGCTGGAGTCTGCTGCGATGAAAGACCCCGGCGATGCTGCCGCTGCCGAAGCCGGCCCCGGCCCTGCAGTTGCCCAGGGCGATGAGCGCCTCGCTCAGGCGGCGCTGGAGCGGCGGGAATGGAAAGAACGACGTGCTCGGGCCGCTTCCGGACGGCCGCCTGGAACCTGCCGCGCTTGGAGTGCGCGCCTGGATCTCCTGGAAATTAACGGGTCGCGTTTCTTCTCTTAATTTCGCTTGTTCTTTCTTATTTTCAGTTACCTTGCAATTATATCGAATATTGTGTATTCTAAAATATTATAAAAAGACGCTGTTTTTTAATTTAGCAATAATTTTCTTCGCGTTTCTTCTGTCTCGATCAGAAGGATCTTAAAGTCCTCAAGATTTGCTGGATAAATCCTCTTATTTAAATCCTTTTTATCTCTTTTTTTACTAAAGGATATTGTCCTCTGTCGAGGAAATTGGAGTGCAATTCTTCGATATAAATGATACAGAGGATTTAAGTATTACGTTGGATTGCCAACTATCTGATGACATTTAATCTATTAAATAACTAAGAATAAGAAATTTTTCAATTTATGAATTTTAACAAAATCTTTATGCTATGGTAATTTTAAAAAATAAATTATTGGAGGAATCAAATTAATTTATTGTCGATGATTTTTATTCGTACTATATATATATATATGACTGATTTATTGCATCACAATCGAGTTTATAGCACTGTTAAACTTTATGACCAGGGTCTTAATCTGTTTGGTAAAAGCAATAGTCCAGTAGGTGTAATCTCTAAAAGGATTTATTTGTGATAGATGTGACGTTTTAATATGTTAGAGATTTAAATAAGACCACTGGATTAAAGTTTCTCAAATCATTACTCTTCTGCATTTCCAATTTTTCGTAAAGTTACAACACTGCTCTCTATTTATAATGCAGAATTATTGAATCTCACTAGCAATTCGACTTATTGATAATTTTAGCGCAACACCAAAGATTATTGCGAAACGTTATCTCGATGTTTTAAAAAACAAACTAGTAATTATATTTAGCCGGGGCAGCACGGGAAATTCAATTAAAGAACAAATCCTCTCGAAAGTAGATCAGCCCCGCCGCGTCCCGCGATTGATGCCCGCAAGATTCCCCGTTCCGAAGAGAGACAGACGGTCCCCCGGCACGCGAGCCTCGAACCCGGGGATTCTGCTCGGCAGTTCTTACCTGCTGCAGCTCGGACTTGGTCGCCTTTTTCCGCCAGTAGTTCTGCACGGAGCGCCTGAGAGTTCGTGATTTCAGGCCGTAGAGGAGGCCGTTGATGGGCGGCGAGCAGGCGAGCAGCAGCGAGGCCAAGGACGCGAAGCGCGGCTGCCCGTTCGCGCGGGGCTGCTGCTGGAGCGAGGTGACGATGCTGCCGCCGAGATTCCCGGCGAAGCCGCCGCCGGCACCGGATCCGCCGCCGCCCCCGCAGGCCTCCCACAGGATCAGCCCGCAGTACGGGAAGTACAGCAGGTACAGGGAGCCGACCAGCTGCATCACCTGACAACAGTACGAATAAGGTTGGGAGCTGGGCAAGAAAATGGACTGTTAACTCGTTTTTAGTAATGATTCTTTTCGTTAGAGGTTTCATTTTATTTTTATGCGTACGAAAGTTTGGTTTTGGAAAATGAAGGAATACTTGAGAGACGAGGTTAAACCCCGGATTACGAGAAGAGGTATTCAGACATTACTGAATTTCAGTAAATCCCTTAATACCTTGTTGAGAGTATATATTTGCAATTATATGCTTGTAATACAAAATGCGATAATCTTTTTTTGTAACTAAAATTATACGGACATCCCATGATTTATAAAAAAAAAAAGTACTTGATGGGTTTTTCGAAAGCTATTTATTTCTACAACAAGGGGATATCTTTTTTCTGCTCTGTAGATAGTATAGAAAGAATTACGATCGATAAGATTCTTTGATTCCTCTTTAAAGAAAGGTAAAGGGATGACTGATTGCTTTTTTATGCCGTACGTCAGATAATGATTTATTAGAACCTTTTCATGAGAGTTTATTTTTTTGATTTTTGTTTAATCGCGATGATTAAGTATCAAAAATAAATTTTCCTTTCCATCATTGACGCGATTATGAGATAAATGTTTTTAACGCGTTTTTAATATCTGAAATTTTTCTTTATTAATTGAATCGGATGAACGAATAATCTCTACACGAAAGAAAAAATAAACGCAAGTCTAAAATTGATTGCCATGCCTTAATCTTGTTAATTCACGAAATTTATTAAACACCATTGGCTCTCCAGCAAAAAAATCATTTTCCTCAGATCTTTTGGATCCGTGCCAAAAGAGTGGGCGAAGTTAAAGGGGACATATATATAGATCGATTTGACATACCGTGCTAGCAGCACTATGAAACCTGGGCGGTCCACCGGCAGCCGGTGCCGTAACGGCCGGCACGAAGAACGGGTTCCGCTGATGGGTGATGGTCACCTGGGCGCTGAGCGTCACCTCGTAGATGGCACTGGCTATGCGGTGCCGATGATATCTGGCGATGCCCAGGACTCGGAGGTTGCACGCGGTGACGAGGAGAGCCGGCAGGCCCAGGCCGAGGAACGCGTAGGCGGCGCCGTAGAGCGCGCCCGCGGAGCCCCAGCCGCCGTTACCGAAGTCCGGGGCGCAGCAGCCCAGACCGGGCACGTAGCGGTACGGGGGAACCAAGCCGGAGAAGGGCGGCAGACACAGCAGCAGCGCTCCCGCCCAGGACATCGCCAGGCCCAGGGCCACTCGCCGAGGCGAGACCAGGGCCGTGTAGTGGAGTGGCGCGGCGATTGCGTAGTACCTAAATGTTCGTCTAGGATTATTTCGTCTTCGTTAGAAATTCTAAAGTCGGCAGACAACAAAATTTCAGCTTGCGGAAAGAAACGGAATAAAGTTATATTACGCTTTCGTTGCTGCTCGCCGTTCTATGATACTGCAGATATAAAACGTATCCAATGACCAGCGGATTACAACGCCTTTTGTGAGCTTTAAAGTATCGAATGCGTTGACAGTAAGGCAGGCGTGAGTGTACGCACGGATAAAGCGGAATAAATAATGAAAAAAATTCCTTCCAGCGTCCTGTATAAGTGTACATATGTGTATGTATATATGCGATATGTCTGAATTCCCGTATTACATTCACGAGAGCAAGCTTGCGTGCGATACCGGACGTGTAACGTAGTCGGCGTTCTACGAGTTCTAAAAATGGATATATTCAATTTCTAATAATACAAGCTTTGTTTTATTCTTAGAACTTTAGTTATACTTAAAGTAATAATGTTTTTTTTTTTTTTTTTTTTTAAGATAAATGGACTCTATTTTTACTTTGAAATTAATTTATTTGAGCTTATTGTCATTTTAAATTAATATACTGTTACACTATTGAAAACACTTCCCGTTGCTATTTGTATAATAAAACTGATAAGTGATTAATAGTACCTGAATTAGATTATTTAGCGAATTGTAACGGATTAATGTAGATAATTTTTTCTTTGTTTAAAACAAATATTGAATCTTGGCATGATTTCATAGAACATTTGCCAGATTCTACTACTTTCATTGCCCACCAGTACAAGTATAAATTTGATTGACAAACCAGCAGGCAAATTTAGTCTTTTTCATTCTCTAAGGATGCTTTGTTTCATGCATGTCAAGCGCCAAAAATCATAAAGTATTAAATACACTCGAATCTCGTTTATTTATTGTCATGTATACGGGCTCGGGCACATAATTCAAGGTAGCAGAATCAAGTGACACTATTGCGAAAATGTATGTTCAGTGTCATTTTGACTAATAGGAATCTTCAATGTGGTTATTAGATATTGCCACTTTTTTGCTTTATACGTAAAGTATAAACGTTTTGAAGAATCGTATTGTTTTATTATTTTAATATTTAAAAAATTGAAAACTATAATTTAGCACTTAACCTCTAGTAATCCATGAGAACGATGTATAATCAATTTGAAGAAAGTACCTGTCGCAATTGAGGCCGGTGACAGTCCAGAGTGCAACCGGATGCAGAAGTGCCAGCAGGAACCCGTGAAGTACGCACCAGGTGCCGGCCGCCGGCCACGAGCCCGTCGCGAAGATGAGCAGTACCAGGCAAACCGCCGCCTCGACCGCCCCCAAGTGTATCAGCAGCAGCGTGTTCGCCGTTTGTTGTTGTTGTGTCTAAAATTGGAAAACCCAGTCATGATCATCGGCCGCCACTTTTTAACTAGACATCCACCAGGGACCTAGAAAGTCCGCGTGCTCGGACTGTTTATGTACTCAATACCGGCTAAAGGAGTGGCGCTACATCGAAGAGCTACTCGTAATGTGCTGTTTATGTGCGAGAGAAGTGGGTTACAGGGTAAAAGGTACAGTGGAAAACACCCTGGAATTCAGACTATCAAACCGAAAGTGTTATCGAATCTTTTCAAAGTAGAAAGGAAATCTCTTCTGTTTAGTTTATATTTTTTTTAAAGGAAAGTATTAAAATTTTTAAAATAGAATTTTTCATGTTTATTCAACGATATAAATATTTTACAGACATTATGCATAACATTTAACCCTAACTTGGATCGTTAGAAAGCTATTACGTAGCTAGTAATGATTTTCCAACAATTAAAGGTTAATTAAAATAATAATTAAATTATCTTAACTTTAACTTTAATTTTAATTATTAATTAAAATAAATTAGTTAGCTTAACTCAGAACAATTATTTACACTGCATTAATCTAAATTTACTTTATTAAATAAAGTATTTTATTAAATCTTGTAATTTTTAATAAATAATCATTTACATTATCAAAAATGTAATACGGTTATAAAATTGTAACGGGCACGGGCAGTCGAGCCAGTACCTGCCACATGGGAGCGAGAGTGAGAGCATTATTCCCTCTCTCTCTCTCTCTCTCTCTCTCTCTCTCTCTCTTTCTCTCTCTAAAAAATTTATTCCTGCTAATAAGGAACTCCTTAACCAAATGGAAAATAATTTGCTCAATTTAACAGAGCTTATAGCAAAACAAAAATCAATGCTAGAAACGTGTTTAGCTAATCAAGCGGAGCTGGCGAAAGAAAACAAAAAATTGCATAAAATCTTAAATAATCTAGAATCTAAGTTAATTGCAAATTTTGACAATAGACTTTTAAATCTTAAAAAATCCGTAATTTCTAACATTTCAAAAAAACTATCAAATCTAGAGACTAAACCTCGGACTAAACTCAACGAGAAATTTAATGCTATTGATCATAACTTCGGCAATTTGACTATTGGGGTCGCCACCGTAGTGCAGACTGTCTCTGAATCCGTTTTAGTAGAACAGGTAGGTGCATCAAACATCAGTGACAAATCTTTTTCTAGGAAAAATGTAGTTTCAAATACGAATAGATTAAGGACAAATGAACTGATCTCAGAGAAAACAAAGTTTAAAAACCCAGTAAAGTAGATTTTGCTAAACTTGATAAAACCCACGAAGATTTTGCATTTGCTGTTCTGGGTTCGCTTTCATCTATTTTAGCGCCTGAGAATATTTCATCGGTCCATTCACTGACACCCAAGAAAGGAGGAGACGGTTCGAGGAGTGTCACCGATTTGTTGGTTGAGCTTTCCAGTGCTCATCTTCGCAGACAAATTCTAGGAGAAAAATCTAAAATAACAGGTTTTAGCTCAGGAGATCTTGACAAAGCGCTTCAGCTGGGTTTCTGCTCTGCCTGTAGCCTCAATTTATATAAATGAATATCTGAATAAACAAGATTATATTTCTTTTAAGAAATTTAGAGATTATGCAAAAACTTTAGGTTTTAAATTTTTTTGGCACAGGCAGGGTACATTCCTTGTGAAAACGAATGAAGGTAGCGAATCCCATGCTTTCAAACTAGACAGGACTTGCAGTCGATTGCTTCACTGTATTTTAAAGATTCAAATAAAGATTCGAGCCCGACAGATATAACTGGAAAAGTCGATCTAACGAAATCTCCAGGCAAAGATTCTAGGAAGGGCCCTATAGGAGAACTTAATGAAGCTAGGCTAGAGTCGCACGTTTCCGACGTGGGCACCATAAATCAATTAAAGACTGTTAAAACCAAAAATAAGAATAAAACTGGCAAGGATCGTAAGACCAATCTTTCCGACTAAAAGACCAACAGCGGCTCTGTTTGACTAGATGCAGCCACTGGGAAGCCAGGGGGAACCAGGAGTGGGTTACGTGTGGGT